>CAJNIZ010046404.1:109782-149461 GCA_905231905.1 Symbiodinium pilosum | reverse complement strand
CCCCCCGAGTGGAGCCAACGTTAGGGAAAAAAGACAGCCGGAGCCAACGTTAGGAAAAAAAAACACCTCCGCCCAGAATTGATTCCTTCAACTTGGCTGCACAAGATCTTCTCTGGCCAGACGGCTTTGGGTCAGGCATGGGCTCCGGCCCAAAGTCTTTCACCGCGATATCAAGCCGGCAAACATCATGACGCTCGGTTGCACACGTGCGGCGGTGCTGCAGTCCGCATTCGTCCTGAGAACATCTCGGAGGTTATGCTATCCTTCCATGGCCAGAAGGATGGACCTGCCACAAGCAAAGCTAGCAGACTTTGGAGTTGCCAAGGCACATTTTTCATACTGAAGAGCAGCCGTGTTGATATGAGGGGCGGTGAAATTCTGGTGTTTTGAGGCCAGTGAATGCACTTGCTGGCTATGTTGCGCTGGCCATGTGCATCTTACTGGTCCCAGGGTTGTAGGGATGACAGTTGTGCAGTGCTGAGTTGGGCTGGAGGATGCTGGCCATGGCGGCGACAGCATGCACAGGTGTTTGCGCATCGATCACTGCCCTGAGCATGTTTTCATTGATTGCCGTTATGCTATCCGTGACAGTGCCCACAAGCATGCTATTGCACGTGTTCTATGATGCCATTCTATGCAAGAAACAAATTGTCCAACGGTTGGGTCAGCATTACAGTCTGACCCTGTACGGCCTGCAGAAGATTGTGTGAAGATTTGGAATGAAATCCGTACCATTGGGATGAAAGCTTTACGACGTTCGTTGGCCCCATTTGCTGGAGTTGATCCATGCATTGGGGACTTGTCAAACCATTGCATACTCAAGCCAAGTCAAACATGCATTTGGTGGCAGGTCTTGGAGTCCGAGGCTTCGACTGCTGGAACTGCCACTTTTATTGGGACGCCTCATTATTTGTCTCCGGAAGTGTTTCGTGGTGAAGTCTATGATGAGCGCGCGGATGCATGGGCTTTGGGATGTGTTATCTACGAAATGGTGTGCCAGTTGCGGCCATTCCACCGATTTGAAAGCAATGTCGCCCTCCTTTCGCTGCGCATTTCCCAGGGAGAGTATGACCGCGATCTGCTTGCCCAGCAATGCAAAGATCAGTCGACAGTGCAAGGCTCAGTGGAAGGCCTCCTGCAGGCTAACCCAGAAGAACGGCTGCGGGCGGTAGACGTTATTCCAGACTGGCTTGAATTACTTGCTTGCTGCAATTGGGATCAGAGTACTTCAACCGCTCCCTCATGTTGGAGTGAAGTGCCAACCCACCCCGAAACTTCTGAAGCAAGTGCTGCATCAGCAAGATCTCTGGATAGCGACAGCTGGTGCCATGCCGAACTGCAGACAGGTGGTGACTTGGCTGACTTCGGGGTATACAGTATGCTTTCAAAATTTGTTATCGACTCCAGTTTCGGAGGGCTCGGCTTGTCATAGCAACAGTCTCGCTCAGACGCCTTTCCCGGGACTAGATGCAACAGCTCGTGATGAAGCAAAAGGGGTACTTCTGTTTTGTAGATGGTGCTGACGCTGGAATTTTGCCGGGGCTTTGCATGGCCTCCTTTGGACGGATGGTGCCGGTCGAGGACTGGAAAGAGCTTGTGACAAGTGCAGTGTAAAGTGCTAAAGGATGGCTGAATCCATGGCTTTGCCGGTTTGGAAGTCTGAAGACACACTTTGAGGCATTGCCGAATTAGAGGCTGCACTGGAGACCGATCCGTATACTGTTGGAATCCAGACTCAGGCTTGCTTGAGTTTCTTTGGCTTGTACCTGCCCTTGAAGTTCCTCGTTAGCTCTGCAGAAAAATATGTCTCGCGCAGGTGCTAACTGTGCAGCCAGAAGCTCCCACCGAATCCCGCTTTGGTGGTATGGACATTCTTGACTTGCAGTGCCTGTTTTGCACGAGAAGCTTGAAGCTTTTGGTGTGGAGCATCTAGGAGGGTTACTGCCTTGGGCATGCTGCTGGCATTTTTTCTCAGCAGCCAGGTATGGTGTCGGAACCGTGGAAGCGGCTACTGTCGCGGATTGTGCCCCGCCGAGCCTGACCTTCTCGGGAAAAATGGGGAGCGGCCCTTGCTGCGAAGCATTGCGAGGAAGATTTGAGAAGTGTCCAGCCGCCACAATGACAAGCCGCCAGTTTTCGATGTTTTCCAGTCTGGAAGGCATGAGCAAAATCTGCAGCTGACTTCGCTTCAAGGTCTAATGTAGGTGCAGGGCCAAGCTGTCCGTGTCAGAAAAGGCCCTGCTTGCTGTTTGACACCCTTTTGAAATCTAGTCCCCTCAACAAGACATAGGTCTTCAAGGGATCTTCATGCAAAAAATGAATGTGGCAGGAGATAGGGCGGCATCTGCTTTATTTGCTCATCTGTCAGGCGAAAACCGACATTTCTGAGCACGGCCTGTTGATGTTAGTGGAGTGTAGCTCAGACAGCATAGCTCTTCTCTTTTTTCGATTGGCATACCTCCCCACAACTCAAGGCGCACATCAAAACCACGCGGGGGACTTAGCAGGGCAGTGCCTGTTGTCACATGGTTCAGTCAGGCACGACTTGTGCGTGCTTGCTTGTGCAAAATGCCGCTCAACGTTTGAAGCTTGCACCGCTGTGAATTTTCATCTTGCATTATAAAGTCATGAGCACTTGTAAATCATCAGCACGGCTCCCACAGCTTTAAAATACAGAGCAGTAAAGACGCTGGCTGCTGGTTTGTCCCGTTGCTGACATCATGTGGTTGTGCCATGGAGCAGACTCAAGAGTTGGGGAAGGTCGGACAACATGTAAGAGGATGAAAAGTCATCTTGGGTTTTGGCCGATGATGCAAAGCGAGGACGCAAGAAAACGGATCCATTCAATACCGGCTGCCCCGGTGCAGCCGGAGTGGAGCCAGACAGTGGATGTCCCAGTGCGGGCGCACAACTTGGTTTCTGGTGGACTCTTGGCATTGTAATTTGGGTGAAGGACAAGCTGAGCAAGGTGCCCTTGAAACCGTTGCAAGAAGTTCAAGGGACACTCATCTCCAAAAGGTTCTGCATGATCTGAGGATCGTCGCAATTCGAAATCGAGGATTATGCAATCTGTCTCAGCGCTGTGCCTGCAACGTCGTTTGGTCTGGATGAACACATCAGAATCTTTCCAGAGCTGAGGTCAAGGTGGTTGTGAGCCACTGATGTTGGAAGATCTTTGCCGGGCACTTGCCGCTGGAGGCACGTGATGGAAGTCTATGTTGGGAATGGAATGCCTGGGAGAGATCAGGACATGCTGCAGCTGAGCGCGCCTGTGCTGCTGGTGCAATAGAGGCCTTCAGTTTAGAGTGGTACATCGTGGTAGTACATCACGTTTTAGATGTTATCAGGCATCGGTTGGCCTGCTGCGTTCACGCCCAGGCTCGCCGGTTTTTGCATTTCAGCTCTCAGGTCCTATGACCTCGCACACGGCCAATTGGAAGCTATGTTTTATCTTTCAGGATAATTGTTCTCACGTGTTTCCCCCTAGTTCACGATCCATTTACAAGAGGCAGATGCAAGGCTTTCGCGGGACCAGAAGAAGTGCCAGAAGAACACCGTTGTTCAGGTGAAGACCTGCTATTTCGCGCAGTGGAGGCCTTGTGGTACATGGTCGATGACTGCGAGAGTCTTGTCCTGAGATTTGTCCGTCACTAAGCACGATTAGTACAGAATCACAAGCTGGTCTGAGGTTGCAAAAGGATTATGGACATGAACGGGCACCAACTTCTGTGCAAACTGGCTCGAGAACACGGTCAGCAGAATCCTAACGCAGCGGGATCCATTTTCCGACTGTTGGCTGAGACTTTTCGGCAAACTTCTTGATATGTCTCCTTGCAAAAGGCATGGTCTTGACCGGGTCATGGTAAAGCTGAGGAGACGCTATATGCTGAGCCGAGGCAGCCATTTTTTCGTTTGCTCAGAGGAGAGGACTCAATGGCTGAGAGCCAAGGTCATCTCAGGTATGGGGACAGGATCTAGATGCTGACCTTCTTGCCGCGGCAGTGAAGTGGGCCATTCAGGAGGCAGGTAGCAGCATCAGCCTCGGCAAAGCCTGTGGCCTATAGGAGTCGGGCCTTCGTGGGACATCCTCTGTGTGAGGTGATCCAAATAGTTCCGCAACTCTAGGATTTGTGTGTGCCATGGCCTCAGACCAAGAACTTGCGCCTGCCGAGCATGCCTGGCATGTATACTGCAGGATGTGGCCGCGTTGTGGCTGCAGCGCGCCCCCAACAAGGAGGCCCTCAGAGGTTCGGGGGTTAAGCCTGAGCCCCTGAATTCAAGCAGCCGCGCTCAAGGCCGTCAAGCCTTTGATAACCATCGTGCCGCCATTGCTAAAGATGATGGCTTTCCGCTTGGATGATGTTGCTGGGTCGCAAGCAGGGTCACGCAATTTCTTCACATGAGCGTGCCAAGCTGAGGCCTTGCTGCTTCAGCACGGGTTCCGTTTTCTATGGGCCTTTGCTCAGCAGTCTACAGAGTGGCCCGAGGCAAACGCAAAGACAGCTGAGAAAACTATGCGTCCTGGCAAGTTGCCCTACGTTCTTTTGCCAGGCTCTCCGAAAACCGGCACAGGATGCCCTTGAGCAGCTGCGCGTGTTGGTGGGGTCCAGGTGCTGGCTACGTCGATTACAGTGTTTACTTGCTTTGATCGAATTGACCAGTCAGCCTTTCCTTGCAAGGCCAGCGATTGCACCAAATGCCATCCATTACAACACAATGGCCATTGAGGTGGGAGGAATGAAGATGCCTGCAGTCTTTCGCAGAGCTTCGCAGTGGCGGCAGGCCATCTCTGGGCTCGCCCCTCACGCAAGAGGGAGCTTAGACAGCATGGACTGAAAGCAGGAGCATGTGATCCGTTTGCTCCTGCATGGGCGGCATGGACTGGGTGACATTGATGCTGTTCCTGTGTTCCGTACTGCGAGGAGCCAGAAGCTCTTGCCGACCTGTGGCGTGGCCGAAGCTGGTAGTGCCCATGCCTTCGCACTGAGAGCTCCTCTTATGTGCGGGGGAACGAGGACGATACCGCTTCCGGCAGGCCAAGAATCCCGCGGTGGAAAAAGTGTTTGAAAGTGTCACGCATCTGGATTCAGCAAACAGATGTCTAAGTGAGGATCTGCTCCCACGAAACTCATCCAAGATAGTGGCATACAGAATCTGAGGGGCCGGCCTGTGAACTATGGGGATTTCACTCCGTCGGCTGCTTACGCTGAGAGTCCGATATTGACAATTCCTTTGCCTCCAGCTGATGGTCAAGGTGCCTGGGAACCAAGACCTTCGAAGGCACCGATGCAGATCTCGGAGTTCATACAAACATAGAGAATTTTTCGGCAAGGAGACCTGCCATCAACTGCTTCAGGCAAGCTTGCCGGAGGCTGAGCTTCAGGATAAACTTGTGCACCGCATGGTGCGCTGGAAAGCTTACAGAGCTTCCAAGGGCGGCGCAGCTCGTGCAGGCGGCGACGCGTTCGCTTTGGCTTTCTTGTTTTGAATTATATTAAAATTAATCTGTTTTGCTCTCGGGTGTGAGGCGGAACGCTTCGAAGTTCACGAGGCATCGCTCCATAGAATAGTATGACGTGAGAATTTGCTGAGTTGCAAGCAGCAGCCACGTGACAGGCTGGCAACAGACAAGACGTCCAGCCTTTATCTCTCTTGCTTTTGGGCTCACAGCTGTCTTCATGTACATAATTAGTGCTATGGGCTGTCACGCTGATTTGTTTGCGCCTCAGTGTGAGCATTCCGCAGGCTCAGGAGAGAGCACTTTTTTGGCAGTGACTCTGCACATGAGGTTGGCCTTCCGCACTCGGACGCGTAGTCTATGAGTGTGCTGGGATCGGTTTCGATCCTACTGGATACCAAGCGAAGTTCACTGTCCAAAAGGTTGGCAGCATTTCATTTGCGAGGCAACCGTTGCAGCGTCAGCTGCTGTTGCATCAGCAGCTTCCGCAGCGACGAATGTGGTGTTGGTCGTGAAGGAGCTGTAATTTGCAGACCAAGCCGCAGACACATGCGCATTTGACTCTAGTGCAGGATCGGGCAGCGCAGGCTTCTGCTGTGGACTAGAAAAACTTGTTCAGCTCTCACTTCCCGTGGGCATGCTTTGAACTAGTTGCACATTTGTGCGAGGTGGCCCCTGCAGCACCAGACGTTGCGCAGTTGGCTGCAGATGCAGGTGGTTCGCCCGCTTGACCCGGTTGCACTGGAAGCCCTGAAAGGCATGAATGTTTAAGAACAAAGTATAGAGATGCTTGCAGAAATTGCCGAAGTTCAACCAGGAGTTGTTGAGGATGTTGCCTGTGCATGCTATGTAAGACATTTTCTGCACCAGAGGGTGCTGTCCTGCCAGGCGGGGCCATTTCAGAGGCTGCACCTGAGCACAGATAATATGGGGCTCGATCGAGCCTGTTTGCAGAGCAGTTTATGATTCTTTGCTAAGTTTGCTGGAGTGAGTAGTGAACAAACATTCATCAACAAGTCATCTGAGGGCCATCGAGTCAAAGGCGCAGCAGGAGATGTCAAGGACCAAGTATCAGGTCAGGGCTTTCGAATTTCATGGAGATGCACGGATGAGGCACTGTGCGATTGGTGCAGGTATGGCTGGCCATACCTCGCTGCAAATGGCGAATGCCATGGAAGGCCTGAGCACGACTTACTCCCAAGCATGTTCAACCCTTTGGCTTCGACTTAGACCTGCTTCATGCCTCTTCCTGCAAGGTGTGCGAGAACAGGTGGCCACTGGACTCGCTAAATCAAGATGTTGTGAAAGGAAATGCGGTCACGCGTAAATCTAGGTTCAACAGAAGCAACGGCTGGATAACCTCGTGGACGAGTTTTCCGGTCTCCTGGAGGTGACGTGTTGATTGCTCCCCGCGCTCTAACTTTTGGTAGCGGCAGTGGCATCGCTTTCATGCTTTGGCATGACATCCGCTTGTCGCAGGGGCTTCTGAAGAAAAAATTGTACAAGCTTCTGAGCATCGTCGTGAACAAGGTTCCAGGTATAGTCAAGTCTGCTTCCTGGCTGATAGCTTCAGCTGCAAACCAAACATGAAGAGCTATCTGCCATCAGAGGTTCTTGCAGATCCCGAGATGCCTATGCGATTGCAAAAAGCACAGGATTCACCAAAATATGTCCTGGCAGAGCATGGCACTAGCTTTGCATGGGAGTTACTCGCTGCAGGATGCGGCCATCGATGCAGTATGGCCAGATGTGCAGCAGGAGAGTGTTGTCAACGGGTAGGTCAGTATGTCTCCTATTGCAGAAGTTCTACAGAAAGTCTACAGGAGATTATGTGGGAGCTGGCGGTGAGACTTGTCAGCGTGACAGAAGTCGTACAGAGGACTTTTTTGGCTTATGCGTGAGCAGGCTTCAGGCGCTTGGTGGGTTTTTGCGCCTACTTGTTAAAAGAGGGACGAAAGACTTGAAAGGTGGTCTCGCCATTTCATGTTGTGTGGAACGGGCGTCGCCACCACGTAGCAACGTGAGAGGTGCAAGAGATTTCCTGCAAGTATCGCAACACAGGTCTGCAGCCTGAGAACGGTAAGCTAATGGCAAGACTTAGGACAATGGATGGCAAGGTTACGCAGGACTTGCCTGAGGCATGGAAGCAACGGCTTTTGTGAGGCAAGTAGTCTTTTTTTTGTTTATGCAGGTCCGTGGCTGCATCTGCTGCGCATTTCTCAGATATCACCTGTACCCGTTTGACCGAGGCAAGCCTCTGAGAATGTTGTCACGCTTGGAACATGACAGCTTAGATCAAAAGACCGAGCAAACTGTTTGCTGAACATGCAGGATTTTGGGGGCGGTTCCGTGATCCCGTTTGGAATCTCAGCAGCACTTGATGAAAGTCTGGCACCATTTTCCTTGTAATGCTCGTGAGGATACTCTTTACGTTGATTGGCCTCCTTCCCGTATATGGTATCAGCCCCGGGGTGTCTCAGCCGCAGATCTTGAAACTGGTGATTCCGAATTCCAGTGGGTCTTGCCCTGGCTCAGATCTTTTGTGTCATATTCCTCGTCATTGACAAAACAGATGAGTTCCAGCTGGTGTCGTTTATCCTGGAATTCAAGGCTGCTTCATGTGGGGCAAGTCATCAAGCCAGGGTTTTGCAAAGTGCGCCTGGGAGGGCTTTCAGTACCTCACGCAGGGTGTCATTCGAAGCTTGATGGGTGCCAACCTCAGTGGCATGCAGGTTCTGCACTTTCATCCCGAATTCCAGTCAGGCTACTTCATGTACTTGAACTGCATCACCGCACCAGGGCAAGCAGAGGATAATTGCGCAACAAATGGCCCTGGATCTGTCGCACCAACCGCCCTGGTTCTGGCGCCCATCTCAGAACTGGAATGTTTCTGTTATGAAATGGCTTTCTGCCTGACCTGAGCAACTCCAGGTGGGATATGTGCTTCAGATCGTTCTTGTTTGGAACTTGCCAGCACGTTCGACTATTTTGATGTGAGGAAGAAGTTGGTTTTATTTTCTGTCCACAACGGTCCACATGCCGGGCTCAGGATAGCATTCGTACTTTTGCCCTTCTCTTCCAAAAAGGGGCGATCAGCATTGACGGGTCATCTGGTGCCTCGCCAAAGTCATCAGAGCCCGCAGAGCTGCAAGATAACCGGCTCACAAGCATTTCGCCAAGGATCAATCCCCCGATTCTGCTAATATGCGAGGCGGCTACATTCGCTTCTGGGTTTTTGTTCGGCTGGGGTCGTGTGACCTGGTGTTGTTAAGACAGATGCATTAGATTTTTGCGATGAACCAAGTTTATCTTCTCGGGTATGACCTCCTGACCTTCATTGTGTGCAGTGGCACGTTGATTTACGTGCTGCAGCTCCGAGAGTGGCTTTTGGATGATTGGATGGTCAAGCATGCAGCCTGGTTCCACTTAGAACTGGAGACCTGGACTCTAGCGTCGTGTGCAGTGAATCCTTGGTTTGAGGAACTACAACTTTGGGATGCAATTTTTGGGAACATCTTTGCTGGTTGCGTTTTTTTTTGGCTTCCTGCAGTGCGTCTAGACGTCAGGAGGAGCTGTGTTGTGCTCCTTTCAGGAAGTCTTGAGTTTTTAAGGCGCCTCAACTTCACTTACTGTCGACATGAGTTGGGGTGGTGGATCACTTGCTCACAGAGCGCTGGGTCCTGGCCATCCTCGCAAAAGCTTCAAAAAGTGGGTTATCACCTCCTGTCCTCTGCTGGGCAATAGTTGCAGCAGGGGAATCATGCACCACCTTCATCCGTTTAACACACCAAACCCTCGCATCTAGTGCGGCTATGGCAGCTTAGTCTGGAGCATTAGACTGCGGTGTCGTGAATCTGGAGACCAGATAGAAAAGTGTTACATCCCAGCCAGAAAGACAGGGGTCTGAGGACCTCGTGCTTCTTGTGCCGTGTCAACGCGAATCCCTGCAAAGTGCCATAGTTCCCTTCAGTGTTTTATCTTGATGGCAGGGAGGCAAATCCATGATAGCACGCTGCAAGTATTGAAGAACCATGAAGCGAAGGACCATCACATGAGATCCAGTGCACCTGCACATGCCCAAGGCATTCTTTGCCGTCCAGATGGTGCATGGATACTTGTCTCTGCCCTTCTTTTTCTTCACAATTCCGCTGTTGAGGACTTTCTTTGCCCGTTTAGACAGGCAGACTCAGAACAACAGATAGGCAGGCTTTTTTGCTGGATTGTGCACTGCGGTGGCAGGAACATCTTGACCCATACAGCACTCTGGCCTTGTGTTCAGTGAGACTTTTCCGTGTTGCCCAATAGGACTGCTAAGCAGGCTTGCGTTGTTTGAAAGCTTTCGCTGTTGCTGGAACAGAGGCGCCGACAGGCTACGATAGGTCTGGCCGCTGCAGGCGGTACGATGGTGTCACAAGGCAATTGATCGCATGTGAGCAGAAGCCATTTGCAAGTTTGATTTGGCATATCAGGCCGCCGAAGCCGGCAGCAGAGCGCGGCACTTCTTTGCCGCGGGTACTTGAAAAGGCTGAGGCCAGCGGAGCTGCAGCTTTTCAATGCGAGAGGGATGCAAGAGCGTGGCAAGGCATCCAGGATTCTGGAGAACTTGAAGCGCCTGCTGGCCGGCCTTCATGTCCGTGATTTGGATACGGACCCTGGTCCAGAAGCCAGAGAAGCTAGCAGCCCCTAGCCGAGCGAATAGGTGCAGCCGTTTGAGGCTGAGTCTATTGTTGTGTTGGAGAGGTCACGCTAGACCTCTGACCGTTGAGCTGCTGACGGGTCAACATGGCCATCTCAGCAGCGAATCTGTGGTTCACTCCAGTGATGCTGCATGAACATCGTCAGCAGATGTGGAGCTGCCAGCGCAAACGAAAAATGAGAGGAATGTCATTTTCGCCTCCGACGATGTTCGACAGCACATGACAGGTTCACCTCCAGCGCGAAGTGCTTCAGAGCGACTGGTGCACGAGCTGAAGGCTGGACACTGATCACTCCCAAGGCTGTCTTGCGATGTCATGTCAGGTTTTTCCGAACCACAACACCTACAGCTGCCTGGCCTGAATTGGATGAAGTAAGAACATGTGGAGATGCTCAGTTGCACTTTCACTTTTTGCCGCGCAGACGGTAGCTGGCTTGATGGCCGGTGCCATGGTGATGGCCTGTACACTTGGAGTGCTCGGTGCCCCAGAGCGAGCGAGAATTTCCACGAATCAACCGAGAGCTCTACAAAACTATAGGACGGCACTGAGTATGCTGGCGAGTTCCGTGAAGGATTGATGTGGGGTCAAGGTGAAAAGCGCTTGCCCCAGCTGTTGCTGCCTTTGTTGCCATTTGGAGATGTGAATGACTTTGAAAAGGCGGTGGCCAAGTGGAAGACGATACTGCGGAGAATGGGTGGGCCTCGTGGGGCCATCTTATCATTTTGGTCTCCCATTGCATCCTGTAAGGCACACGACATGATGTGGGGAAATGGCGAAATGTCCAGACCTCAGCGACAGCTCTTTATGCAGTGTGATCTAAGCTAGTACTTACGGTGCACCCAGAAGAACCCTTTTTTATACTGTTACGCTTTCTTTTTGTTGTACTGTCCACAATGGAGCCTGGGCAAGCCAGCAAGTGAGTGAACCCACGTTCCCCGCCTCAGCAGCAAAACAATACAGCAAAAGCTGACTGTGTTTACTTATGAAAAACTAGCGGTGTGAAGCCACTCGCATTTGCAAAACATGATGCTGAGCTTGCACTTAGAATGGTTCATGATGTTCATGGCTTGCAAATTGGGATTGCGGTCTAGGGGCTATGGTGATACTCGCCATGGTACTTGGTACTGTCTTGCTTTGCTTTTCAAGTAAGAGCAATCTTCTCCGCGGCAGCCGCAGTAGGTATGGCAAGGGCACTGCGCAGAAAGCATTGTAATTGTGGGTTACCAGTTGCGGCTCGAATAAACATGAAGATGAACATCGGTGCACATCAAACTAATTCTAGTTTTGATGGCGGACGAACTATGGTGTGAGGCCCTCTTAGCATTTGTAAGATCGTTTTCAGCAACCTTTGAAGCCATGAGTTGATGAGGCCTTCAGCCTCATCCTCCGCTACCACTGAAGAGTTTTAGAAGGAAGGAATTTGACGCAGAACACACAGAAAACATTCCCAACAAAAGCCCTCCATATCCTCCGGGGCCACAATGTCAGGACGCGCTATGCCACGCTGCAATCTCAAGCCACACAGCGAGAGTGGTTTGATCGAGTTCCACACGAGAGCTTCGTTCGGGACGCAATTGCAACCTAAAATTCAAGGATGCCATGCCAAAGCGCGATCTCGACATCAAATGTGAGGACGCTCTGTGTGAGAGCATAACCAAAAAGAGTAAGCATTTCAAAGTGGTGGGTTTTATTTGTCATCGGGGCAGCTGGGTGGGGCGGGGCAGGGGTAGTGGGGCATGTTGACTTTCTTGCGGTTGGGGCTGCTGGGGTGGATTTGGCTGTTGGGACGGGGTCGTGTTTTTTGGATATTGGGGCCCCCGCAGCCGCCCGATAACCAACCAGCATGCCCAGCAACATCACTTTGCAAGGCTGCACCTCTGAACCACCGCCCTGCTCTGTTTGAAAACCAGTGGAGTCCTGCAGAATCTTTCCAAAACGTGGAAAAAAAGCGGAAGCAGGCCGGGGCAGAGGGCATGGGTTGAGGGGGATGGGCGGGAAGCGTGTGGGCAATTTTTTGCTGTTGGGCGGGGGGGAGGGCAACATCTCCAACAGCAAAACAAAGAACGACCGGGCCTCAACAGCAAAAGCTAGATGACTTGTACTGTGTGCAGATCAAAGCTGAAGGACCCCATGAGCTGCAATTGATTTCTGGCTTTTTTGGGCTCAGAAGCCACGGCAGCACAAAGGGTGAGAGAAGCTTGCCATGGAAGACGAAGTTGCAGAGGACCGCTGGGAGGAGAGCAAAGCTCAAGAGGCGGTTGAGCAGTCCGAGTTTTCAGTCCCACAGAGCATCTACCTCTCCTGGATCAGGCCTCGTGTTGTGAATCAGCCAGTTTATCTTAGAAGTCTGCGCAGCTTGAACTAAGTAAGGCAAGAGCTCGACGATGAGCAGGCGTGCATGGAGCTTCCGTTTATGATCGTGTGCCTTGGCCGCGGCAACCACACGGTTTCTGCAGCACTACTACTTGAAAGATCTTGAAAGCTAAAGCCAACTCTTTTGCCCAAACTTTCATGGTCCTCCGAAATTGTGCACGCGAGACAACTCTGCAAGACCAAGGGTGTTGATCTCTTTCACCCTGATGGCTGCCTCCTGGCCAAAGTTTGGTAGCATGTGCATTGCACAGGAACCAGCATGAATAGTTTCTACTTGATGAGACTCCTCCAGGTCCTGGCGCTGAGCCAGCATGTGGTTCTCTCTGTAGAGCAAGCGATCGAGCAGGATATCATGCAAAATGCAAACTTTGATGCTCAGCTGCAGACAGCACAGGGAAGGTGATCTGTGTCTGCAACTCTTTCTTCGGGCGATGCGTGCCACACGTGAGGCTTTCAACGAATATATGGGCCACCTGCATGCACAAGCATGGTTCATTCATTTCAGAATGTGCAACTGTGATTCGTTCGTTCTGGGACCACCACCGTTTTCCTGCCCAGGCCACAAGACGCTCGTGGATGTGCACTCGTTTGGAGATTTTTGGTCCTGGCTTCGTCTGGGTTTCGTTCCCCTGGTGCTACCTGGGGCTTGGGCCCACTCCGAGCGCCACATTCCCGATGTCCCATGGTGCAAAGTGCATTTTGCAAAGATGGGACCTTGAGGGTCTGGTATCTGAGGTTGCAGCTGCTTTCGATCTCAACTTAGCCGATGCAGGGCAATCGCCCCGTGAATGGAATTTCCAAAACAGGCAGCCAGCTTGTGATGACAGAGGCTTTGTTGGAACCTTGCAGACATCACACCATCATGCCAGGTACCGGTCCCCTGTTTCTGGTGACTACTTGCCCCTTGATGGCACATCGCAGAGAGCAGGCTGTGGCCAGACCTTTCCTTGACGTCCAAGCGCATTCAAGGCACTACAACCGGATCGTTGGGGGCATCCGCTTTCGCCAGCAGGTGGCGCCCGACGGGCCATGTCGGTTCCCTGGCTCTGCTTCTCAGGAGCTCTTCAATCGTTGGTATGGGATCCTCGGCAAAATTTTGGCGTTCGGTTTTGTGATGTCTTCGAGTTTCTCATTGCCTGCCTGGAGATCCCTGACGCCCAGGAAGCCTTGCGTACCAGCCTATGAGGCACCTGCATGGATTTTAGCTCAGTTCCGCATTTGCTGCCTGGTCTTCGCTTCAAGTTTGCAGGAGTTGGCCTTCGAGCCTGATACCTCCAACGGTGAGAACTTCATTCGGGCAGAGCGCCAGGAGTGGATTCTGACCGAAGATGACCACGCGCAAATCGTCCAGCAACTGGTTGCATCTCGGTGGAACTGAGGGAGCGGGAAATCCAATGCTGGACAAAACGAGCATGTTTTGAATTGTTCTCGAAGTGCCAAGTCAAAAAGCGCCCTGCGCTGCTAGAAGCAGCCCGGCCGCTGCGTGTTGTGGAGACCTTTTTGGAAACATCCAGTTGGCACAGCATGAGCTTGACTTAAGATGCGTCAGGACATGGAAGATGGCTGCGCTAATGCCTCCAGCGGCTGCTCCTGTAATTGGTGTCGAACACAAACACCTCCCTCTCCCTGGCTGACCGAGAGGACGCAAAGAATTGAGGCAGGCATGAGCCGAAAAGAACGTTTTTTTGTTGAATGAGTTCTTGTTCTTGGTTGCTTACGTGGAGCCTCCGTGCAGCTGCACCTCCGGCGTGGATCATGCAAAGATGCATTGGGGTGCGCTAGGTGCTTTCAGCACCTTTGCTCCTTGTGCAGCTAGCTGAAGGAGTCTGTTGCTAGCTCGATTGTGTAGCTTGGCAAAAGCGGCATGGAGAACGGGAGAGGCAGTAGTAGTGAGTTCGCAGGTGGCGATGGCATCGTTCAACGCAGAGTATGGCCTGCTCACTTTAACGGGAGTGAACATTTGGATTTCACGAGGAGGTCGTATGCGAAAGCGTGTGGAACTCATGTCGCTTTGGATCAATTTCTCGCAGCCGACGGCTGAGAACATGCCTGCGATTGTTTTTGCCGGAATCTGGTTGCTATGCCTGGTATACATCTTTTTAAATGAGCTGGTGGAGATTTCGTATGCGATTCGGAATGCTGAAGCCAGATGGCATCGTGCTCTGCTGGAGGATTACATTGGGCTTTGGAATGTTGTCGCGTGGCTGAAGCATCATGACACAGGTGTAATAGGAGCATGGGTTGTAACAATCAACGAGCAAATAGAGTCCTCGCATCCAAGCAGTTTTGTTGCCGCAGATGCGTTTTGCGCTGGTTGAGCTGAGGTTGACTGGCTGTCGATAGCAGTGGCTATTGTCGTGCTCGTATATTGGTTTGGCCTTGCCTCGGAAGTGTCAAAACTGCAACTGCAGCTGGGGCACCTGCAAAACCAGGAGCTATCCCAAGGCGTACTCGAGCGAGTCATGCGTGTCGGGCATGTGGCTGCTTTCTACGAAGCAGTCGAAGCAGTTAGTACAGAAGAGAAGAGGTTCCGCTTGATTCTGTGCTTCTATCCGATGCTCCTCCTGCTGCGCCTTTTCAAGTCCTTCGCAGCTCAGCCCCGCCTGGCAGTAGTCACAGATACAATTAAACTGGCATCACAAGACCTTTTGCACTTTGGTATCTCGGCATGCAAATAGTGCCATGTTGATGCTACAAAATGAGAGCTTTCCATGTTTCAAGACAAGGGGCTGGATCTTGCCCCTTTTTTGATGAATTCCTTTGTAATTTGCAACTGCGTCACGCGCAGCGTGCTGCCATTACAGGTAATGCCCTTCATCCTACACCATCACAACATGATATCACAATTTCATGCTGCATCATTCATGGATCATCAAGTACATATACTCTCGTTTTCCTGCAGCTGACATGCTCTACCGTGAATTGCCAGGCCCAAGTGAGGCTGACTAGAAGGGTTTCAATAAAACACGAGCGCAGCTGCGGGTTGCCTTCTGAACGCCTGTCGCCGCAGCGTAAGGTATTGTCTCCGTGGCTGTTCTGGCATGTTTGTGCTTGAATGCCGTGCTTCTATTTGGGCGAGATGAGGAAGCGTTTGGAAACTTGTTTCGGTCCTTGCATACTGCTTTTCGAATGATGTTTGGGGATTGGGACTGGATGCCCATGGAGCGGGTCAGCCGAACTGGAGCATATTTGTGGTTTACCATGTTCATGGTGCTCGTAGTCATAATCCTTCTTAACATGTTGCTGGCCATAATCCTGGACAATTACATGGATGTGAAGCGGGTTTCCGCAAGCGCAGACTCGCTGGGAGCCCAAATACAAGAAATGTACCGACGACGAAAGATGCTGAAGCGCAAAGAACGTGTGCGCCTCAACGACATTTGGGACAGCTTTGTGGCAGAGGCCAGGGGTCGGCCAAAAATTGCGCTGGCAAGAGACCGCCAAGTTACGGCCGAAATGCTGCAGCAGATTGTGCCAGGCATTCCCCTGTCGCAAGCATCGCGCACTTTGCAAAATTCTTGGTTGGCGCACCTGAAGGCAACCACAGCTCCCTTCGAGCTCAAGCACTCGTCACGTCACTTGTCAATGTTTGAGGTGGAGAGCAGGAAGGTACGCAACGGTCTGTTCTTTCTTTTTGACCGTTTGGACTTCTATGACACGCGGCATGATGGCGAGGGTGCGGAGAAGGAAAGAGAGAGAGCAGATGGCACTAGTTCGCAGCCAAACAGTCCAGTCCCCAGATCCCCAAGCTCGCCACGTTCGCCTAAGATGAGATCCCCGGGATCTGGCCGGACATCAGGACGTTCGGCACGCTCAGCACGTGGGGACTCAGCTGCTGGTCCATCTGATATGGAGCAGGAAATCAACATGCAAATGCAGCGTTTGAGCGTGGAAGCGGCGGAGAAGTTGGCGACAGTGTTGAGCAGCGTGGACAAAACCCAGGGTCGGATTGAAGAGAAGCAGGCAGCAATCCAGTCAAGCATGCGCGACATGCTTCAGGTCCTTTTGCAGCAGCAGTCGCTTGCAAGCCAAATTTCGCGACGTTTGGAGGGATTTGGCCATGAGAAGAAGTCCTTCCTCGGCCTTTTCAACTTACCAGAGCGGTAGGTGGTAGGCTGTTTGGAGATGTTTGGAGCCTGTGGCTCGATGTACATACAGAATGCCTCGGACGCTTCCCTTCCCTGAAGCAAGGCCCGGAAGCCTAACACAGGCCTCAGGTGCCAGCGGCGTGGGAAAATTGCCAACACATGGGTAAGGTAACAGAAGGTAACCATTTCCAGCAGGTGTGTAGCCTCGTCTCAAACACGCTTTATTTTTGTCCAGCTTTTTGGAAAGCAGAAGGCTTCAGGCCTTGACTTAACTTTATCGAGTCCTTGAACCCCGACGGCTGCGCATCATGTTTCAATGTTTCAGTCAGGCATGGCCAGCGTCGCGTAAGTCTTGTTTTCCCTTTGAACCTTTTGTGCGTTGGAATTTTCGTCACATTTCATGTGCTCGGAGGGAGTCGAGCAGTCTAAAACAGACCTGACTACACTTCTTGAGACCACCCCTTCATTCCGCACTGAAAGCTTCTCTGTTTCAGTGCCTCAAAACAGGTTCACCCACGCAGGGCAAGTTATGGTCGCACTCACTTGGGTCTGGGTCGCTTTGCAGAAAGTCGCTGGTAACCCCGTGAAGACGGAGCCTCGCACTATGCAGTGAATTTCTTCTAGGTTTCATACGGCTAAAATGCTTCAACTGCTTTCCTCCCAAGATACTCCAAGCAAACCGAGCCCATGAGACAAGAACTGCCAACCAAAACCAAATCACAACACCCTCGAGACTCAATGGACTTCACTGCTAGAAGGCATCTCCTGACGACTGTTTGCAACAACTATTGTTGAAGCTTTTGCAGGCTTGCTGCAGGTTTTGTAATTCGTGTTTCCTCGCTTCTTGGCCGTTCTGTATTGCTAATGTTTGGACGACTTTGTTGGCAAGACATTGTTGGCGACTTGCCTTGTTTGTTCATGGTTTGACGGAAAATCAGAGCTTGTAGAAGCTGAGCTGGGGAATGTGACACGCTAACTGAAGACTACGTAATCCAGCGTAGTATATTCACATCTTGTGTTTTGGAGTGAACCTTGCCACCTTGAAGGCAAAGAACAAAGAACAACAGAGCTAATGTAAGTTGTGCAGCATTGGTACGAGGACATGGCCTTCCGGTGAGAAGTACACCGGCCAGCAGGGTGCCAAGCTGCTTGCAGACTTGGAGTGTCTTAGCTCTTGGCATTGGCATCATGAGGTTCTTCAAGGGCAGCTTCCATGGCAGAGGGACTCGATCATGGCCTAATGGGGACAGCTGCATGGCTGTGATCAGTGATGTGGGGTTCCTATGGTGGTTCGGTTTGTTCTGTGAGGTTACACTGGTGAGTTCAAGCACGGAGAGCAGGAGGGCGCCGGGCACCAGGGCTTTCGCTCTAGTTGCCATGCTGCAGCAGCTCAGCTGAGGAAGGCAAGTTTGAAAGCGCTGCAGAAGGCAAGACGGAATCTGCCAGGTGTTTAACCTTCTCAGAAACGCATCTGGAATATGCCGTCTGGAAGACGCTAGATATGCAGCCTGCAACTTGAAGCTGGTAAGGACGTGTGTGCGACGCATCTCCCGCGCAGATATCCTGCGCAAAACAGCAGCGCAGGTTGGTTTTACATTGGCAGGTGGATCCATGGTCAAATGAGCGGAGCTCAGCTTTTTCTGCAGCCCCGGCACTGACTAGAATGCCGCACCTTGAATGTACAAGGTGCGGGCATGGGGAGAAGACTTTTCCAGATGGAGTAGTTTATGCACCGGCCCAATGGCAACACGCGGTTGTTGACAGCAAGCAGCTGCAGCCTGAGGTAGGGGAATGGAAGCGAGGGAGCAGGCATGGAACTGGATGTAGAAGCCTCGGCTGTACAGATGCACCATCCGCAGCGGAAGTACATTCGTGAAATCATGGGCAGAGTCCCAAGGTCTGACATGGCCAAGCGGTGCTCAGTATGAAGGGCAGCCAGCAGCTCAAGCAGAAATTTTGCCATCGTGCCTTTCACAAAACTTTCACCATTCCCATGATGGCAACATAGCTGAAGGTTTCTCGACGACTGCATCGAAGGCCAGCGGATAAGCCCTGTGGTTGGCTGTAACAGTCTTCTGGAAGGATATGGCCGAAAATCCTTCCCTGATGGCAGCTGGTGTGCAACCCTTGCTACCTTGATCTGAGACACCTTTCAGATTGCCGCTGGAGCATGCCAGGAGGGCGAGTTCAAGGATGGTGAACTGGAAGGCGGGTGTCCTCCGCACTCTTTGAATTCGGCCATGCTGCCATGGCCTAGGTCACGGCACGTTCCACTGGCCTGATTCCACAGAGTTCGAGGGCCTGTGGCACAAGTCAGAAGTAGTTGGGTGCGTGCCTCAAAAGGAGGTGAGCTCTTTATGGCTTGTGTTAAACAAGTTTTGCTGCGAGGCCTGGCATTCACCGCTTCCCTGCCAGCTTTCCGAGATGCTGCGATTCGTGGTGCACAGGGGTACAGGTCAACTTCTTCCTTCCTTAGGATGGCACCTCTGTCGCTGGCAACTTCGAAGACTGTGGAGCTCCCTGGCTTCACTACGGTTTCATACTGGTGGGCACGTGACGCTTGATGGTACCTTTGCAGCTTCAGGCAAGTGGCGAAGGAACCAAGACTTGGGCAAAAGGTTGCAGAGACCTTACATGCAAGGAAGGGTGGTTGTCTAGCATGTGGCGGCTCAGCGTGCAGAAGCAACAGAGGCAGTTATGCTGGCCGGTTGTTGCATAATCAGCGCTCAGCTCGGTTGATACCTCTGGGGGTTGGGCAGTGTTAGTTTTTTTCTCGCAGGATACACCACTATGGTGTCTTACGATGGTCCGACGGGCGCTGCTATGCCGGGTCCTTGTCGTTGTTCTATCCCAAGTGCTTGCCAGAGGTCAACTTCAATCCTTCTTGTTATTTGACTGCCGACCCATCCGGACCAATGCCATGAAAGCTACGGGGTAACGGAGCTAGGCTTGAGCCTTGCTTTGCAGAAGTAGAGGCAGATAAGGTTTCAACAGGAGCGAGCCAGCTATTAGTTCTATAGCTGTGTCACAGGAGACGTTGGAGAAGGGGGGGTGGTCGGACAATTGACACATACTTTATTGCATGTTGAGTTTTGCAGGTTTGGGTGCATGCACATCATTCCTAAGAGTTGCGGCTGTGATTTTTGGTCAAGCTGGACTGAACAAAATTGGCAGCAGTTGGATAGTTTGACCCACACCCACCCTCGTTCGCAGTCTCACACGTGCTGGGAGCACCTAAAACTTTAAGATGTGCGTGACTTTTTCATCTTGGTGGCTTGCGGCTTGCGGCTGTTGAAGACCATGTTTCACCCAGAAATGCTGTAGGCAAGGGGCGCCAGCAGAAGCTGCAGATCTTGGTAGTAGTTTTGACGTCCAGCGCAAGCACCGTGACAAGAATGCAACGGAACTACTCGACTCGCTTTGATGTTTGTTGTTGGCCTGTTGGGTCTTTACGTCTGTGCAAATTAGGTGCCATGAGGTTGCTGACTGCTTCAACCTGAAAGCTTATGAAAGAACTATGCGAGGAATGAGGATGAGATTGAAAGAAAAAGTGTGAAGGAAGAGCTTGAAATTTCGAGGTGGGATGTTAGTAGAGAGGTGCGGAATGATGGAGAGGTAAAGCGCTTGTGTGAAAAAGTCGCAGTAGCAAAGAGGAATGAAGTTCTTAACTCCAAGAAACAAGGAGGAACACAATCAAAGGAAAGATTCTTCAAGAACCATGAAATGATTGCAGAGGCTGCCGGGAAAGTATATTGTTTGCATTGGAAGCGAGGGCAAGATTTCTTCCTCAGCTATGGGGCACACTGCAGTTGAAACAGGGCATTTGTGGTGGGCTTTCATAAAACAAATTGACCTAATTGTAGCTAAAGGTAGGGTCAGCGTGACTTGAGCGGCAAACCAAGGCTGAAAGCTTCTCGGTTCGTATAGAAGCAGAAGGGGGTTAGCGAAAGGATGAGGGAGGCTTGATGCAGTCTGCAAGCATAATGTCATAATGTAAGTCGTGCCATGACCATCAAGGGCTAGTGACAGCCACCAAGCATGATGTTATTCGTATCGCGACCATGCAAGAAGGACGAGAGGGGAGCGTGCTGGTCACCACGCAAGGGTGAGGGAGGGGCAGTCCGGGGCAGTTTAATGCAAGCACCACAGGCGATGATGTGATTCATGCTGTCACCATGGCAGAAAGTGATTTGCACTGCCGGAGGACGGAGATTTGATACCCTACCTGCCATTTTCATGCAGTGGTAGTGGTCACGACAAGGAGGAGGAAGGCCTGATGCAACCACGACCAGCATGATGTTATTCATTTCCCAAGCATGTAAGGCTTGTGAGCACTGTAGGAGGGGTGAGGTCTGCCGCAGCATCAAGCATGATGGCATCAGTGACGAAGTCCGAACAAAAGATGATGCGATGAGGGCTCTACAAAAAAGTGCGCTTCAGTTTAAGAGATGTCTTCCTTTATCGGCGCCTTGGGCCACAAACGGTAGCTGAAATTCCAACAGACGTCTTGCAAGCACCAAGCGAAGGGGCATTTATGAGGAAGCGGCACAGAAGATTGAATGTAGCAAAGCTGGGGATCCAAGCTCAAAAGTCCAAAAGAGCGGCAACCTGCAGTTAGATGTTTACGACCACTGAATTTGCACAACGTTCGAAACGCCCTTTGCGTAGCATGGAAGACGTGCCCGTTGAGCTCGGCCTTGAGGCAGTCATGAATCATGAACATGTCTCCAAGCTGCCTGGAAGCCCATGCGACGCATGCTTTGGACGCAAAAATCAACCTTCAGGACAGCGTCCAGGAGAATCCTGGCAGGAATGCGATGAATGCAAACTCATGGGGTGGCAAGTCGCTCTTCCTCAATTTTTCGAGTGAGAAGGCCATCAGGCTGAATGTGAGGCACGAGAGGCTACTTGCAACGTTCAGGACAAGCCCCATCACAATGGGGACATGTGGGCAATCCCATGCGGTTGCAAGCCGTTCCGCGTCAAAGATTTGATTGACAAGGAAAATTCTCATGATGTGATGTGAAAATGCAGGACACCATCAACAGCAGCGTTTAGAGCAGGTTCCGCTACAGCACTGGCGTGCTTGTGATCCTGTACGCTGGCGAGCCACTCCGCCAAACTGTTGACTGACAATTCCATGGAGCTTAGGATGCTAGTGGCAACTTTCAGCGCAAAATCCAGGTGAGCGCCATTTCAGTGTGTATTTGCTTTCTGACGACGGGCAATTTCCGCTAGCATCCCCCCGGTGACGGATAACATGCAGCAGTGCCGGGTGACCTATAGGAGATCAACGTTGACGGCATTCCCTGCATGAGTTGTTGTTGGTCAAACTTTGGCGATCGTCGGAATACCGCAGCGGTTTTAGTGTCTCATTCGGCGATTGCCTTGCATGGGCACGGCTTTGAATCTGCAGGGTTGTTTCTGTGTCTTGTCCTTCCTTCTTTTTTCGGTTCGTCGGCCACTTTCATGCAAATCTGCGCGCCCGTTTTGCTGACTTCCCTGTACCCGCCAGCCAGGTTGCGTCGTAGCCCACGTAAGTGTATACTTACAGTTGAGCATAGGCATTGCGTCAGACTGGACTCCGCACGCTCAGGCACAGGTTTTGGTAACGTTAAACCCCAACAACGGAAATCAAAAGCAGGAAATGGACACTGGATTTGTCCCGAAATCGTGGCCTCCCTTCTACCTCCAAATATAATGTACTCCGTAAGAAGCCAGAAAGGGACCCGTTTTTCTGAATATCTCCATTATCTCCATGTGATTGAGCAGCCTGGGCAACGATTTGTTTCCGCCCGGTGGGGCCTGGCAAAATCCAAGCAAAACCTACCTACCACCTCAGCTTACCCTCCGGCAAACTGCGAAGCAGTAGGAAGACAGGCATGCTCGTTCTTGCTCCGAAAGCGTTCGTTGGACACTCAGACTCAAAAAAAGATGCTAGTCAGGTATAGGACCTGCTTGCTACGACCAAGCTCAAGGAAATCTGCACCAAGAGGTAGTAACGGCTGGGCGCCCGAGTTGGGACCCAGCAGGCTCAAAGAAACATCCACAAACGCTGCGCGGAACGGCTATGATACAAGAAGGCATTCGTTTGAGTTGCTCTCGCCGCCACGGCTGTTTACTGTGTAGCCCCCCGGACAAGCAGCGAGCACAGTTGCGCATCATCCTGATGTTATACCCTGTTACGAGAGCTTTTTGCCGAGATAGCAGCAGCAGCAGTGGCCGCGGAAGCCGCATACATCGCAGTGCAAGACTGGGCTCCAGAGCCCCAGAAGTCAGCAACTGATACTCAAATAACCCTCAATGCGATTACAATTGTGTTGCTGAAAGTTACGAAGGTAGCGTTCAAGGCTTGTAACAAAACATTTTACAATGCAAATGGAACGCAGATTTCCAGACGCTTAGAACTTAGAACCATATGTCCAAACCGCATGTCATATGATTTAGGCAAGTGGCAGGTGTTATCAACAGACTAGTAGGTCTGCAAGAAAGCATTACGGAAGCCTGGAGAACCTACCGCAACTCGTGCACCCGTCCATCGTACACTGTACTGCAACATCCTTTACATCTAAAACCTATCATGAGAAGCATGTTGACAGGTTTAGACCCTCGAATCACTAAAACTGCGAATGTGACATTCGGAGTGCTGGAGAAAAACAAAACTCAGTAGTCTGAAGGCAGCTCTGATTCATCACAACGTGTATGGGGCAAGGTTTGCCCAATCCAACAAAAGGTTTGATGACAGCCGTTGCATAATTATCCACTGACAGAGTTTTAGGGTAAACGGGATTTTTTTGTTCAGACTGATGCATTTACCATAGAATCCACAAGGCTACAAGGTTGAACGCAAAAGTGAAGCTAGAGAGTATCAGAAGCGGCTTGTTAAGGCGAGGAAGCCAATGAACGGGTTTGTAGACCAGCATTTCCCCACACAGATAAGACATCGATGTGTGAGAACGACACGCAAGTGCAAACCAGACCGGCATAATGCTAGCCAACAAGAGAAGCAGAATACAGCAATGGGCAGGGCGAAAGAACAGTAAGACCGAGGTTGGACAAACAATGTTCAAGAACAAAGACAAATTAAAGGACCCTTTACTAACAAAGAAGGGTTGCAGAGCCCTAAGGAAATAGAGTTGTGCAGAAAAAGACAAGATGGTGTTTGCCTAGTTGGGGCAGTGACGCGCCATCATGAACGTGAGGGCGGATGATAAGATTGAAGCCTTTCGCTGGCCTCCTCTGCTAAGCAAACTCATGAGCTGTGAAAGCAGGGAGGTTATGCAAGAAAATCAAAATAGACATGAGAGCGAGATTGTCAAGCTTGGATACCCGTTTGCACCAGGAAACCCAGGAGGCTCAGGAGGCAATGTACCAGAATTTGAAGGTGATTTTGGAGAAGAGCCCTAGGGACAGCTAAGAAACGTTCACAATTTTCCAAAACCCCGGGAGACCAATTTTCGCTTGAAGTTCAGCCATTTAAGCTTGAACGACTCGAAGGGGCACAATTGGGGATGGCCTCAATCATGTTTGGCCTTGCTTGCGGCACATGTTCCGGACGAGGTGGGTCACTTCAAGGATGAAGCTATGCATGGTGTGCGCGGCCAAGCTGCTTGCGGTGTACATGCCAGATTCGTGCCAGAGCCATTGCAGAGCGAGTGAAGCAGCCACAGAGACGTTCATTCTTGTCAAACGAGAACGTATAGCAAGCATTCCCTGCCCACTGGCCCTTGTTCATGTTTCACCTTGGAGAGTCATGGGAGAGTATGCCCTCTAGGTTGGAATGCTGACGTGGAATGATGGCCAGGGCTCCTGTGTGTACAAGGCGCAAGTCAGGGACACCATTGGATGCAGAAGCCTTGAAAGGCTCCTGGAATCTCTTAGCATATGGCAGGGTTACTTTGAGGAGAACTGCTTCCATGGCCATGGCATCGCTCCGAGGATTTCTCAGCCACCACGATCGTGGTTTTTTCTTAGACATGATTTCTGGAAACCTATGCCAGCTGTGTTGTCCAAGCAGTGAAGGCTGTAGGCAATGGGTTGTACAGAAGCAGTTTCTTTCATGCCCCCTCATGTGCCCACACTCATCAGACGCCTGCCCACAGCTAAAAATCCAAGCCTGTCCCAAGCAGCTCTGTCCACCCATCTGCATGGGCTATGCCGCAGACGGCGATTCAGCTGCAGCTAGCTAAAACCTGTGATCATTATAGCAGTTATTCCTGCTATCATTAACCTGTTTTATGAATACGACTAGTTCTACAATGGTTGTTTTGCTACGATTTTCATTATTGGTATTTTTATTCTTATTGCCAGTGCATCGCCAAGGCAAGGCTGCAGAACTTGCTGAGCAGCTTGAGTCAGGCATCATCAGAACTCCAAAGCGAGCAGCTTGCCTCCACAAAGTCTAACGGCTGCATACCCCACCTGCATCTTGTTCTTGAAGCAAATTCCAGCATTTGAATGAAGCTCTCCGCAACCAAGCGCTTCAATTTCTTGCGCAGTCAAGCCGAAGCCAAGCAAGACGTCTTCAGTCTTTGGCTAAACTGTGGATCATCAAACTATGATTCCTTCTCGACTTCTGCATGGCAGGATACACAGTAGATCATCTAAAAACTAAAGCAATGTCCAAGATCTTGCGAACCCTCCGGATTTTGTATTTGTTTCATTTGAACTTGACTGACTGCATGCGATAGCATTGCTGTATATTGCCGTTGGCCGGCCAAGCATTGCTCATTTCTGGTGCGTGTGTGACATAGCCACGCACCTTGCACGATTAGTGGGTTTGGCAGCTGCCAAGGTTCTTCGGCAGCGTCAAGGTGCAACGGGGCATTTTCCGGGAGCTAGAAAACTGGCACCAAGCCGCAAGGAAAGCTCGATGACGTACTGCTGTGGTGGAAGAATGGCAAAGACCAGCACGAAGGCGCCTGGGCTTCAGCATGCTTCAGCACCGCGGTCATGAGATCGGCAAGTCCGGGCTCAAGGCATACCAAGATCTGGAAGAAGCTGAACGAGCACTGGCATCTGCGGCCAACGGGGACTCTCGCTTGACCTGTGCTTCGACGGTTTGTCTGGCATGTCCAAACCTTGGATGTTGCAGGAAAATCTGGATGGTCGGCCTTTGGCGGATGCGGGAATCAGATCCGAAGAAGCTCGGGCGACATTTCCTCAGAGCTGTCCGTGTGCAATGGTTGGCAATCGACGTGCCCTCGGCCCACACTTGCAGGTACTTAGATCCCTTGACAGACAGAGGTGCCGCGGGCAGTTTGTTAAGCAGCTTGTGTGGGGCAAAGAGTCAGCTTTCTGCATATTCAGGCCCTGCAGACGTCCTGGAGACACAAGGCCCCATAGACGTGGAAGAGGTGGAATCTGTACAAAGCAGCTGAGCTAGCATTACATGCATGTTGGTGAAGATTTTTGGCAGCGCCGTGTGGCCGAAGCAAGGTGCAACTACACGAACAGATTTCCCGAGTCCTCCTGGCGAGGCTGTGATGATGCATGAAATGCATGGCAGCTGTCTTGCGGCAGTTTGCCCGAATGTTCAGGGCTCCATGCTGCCTCTCATTCCAGCCGCCTGCCGGCAGGGATAGAATTGCAGCAATTTCTGAGGTGCCAAGCTGTTTTTCATTCAAATGCAAAGCTCGTTCAAATAAGGTGGTGATGCTCCAAGGCAGGTGCAGCAAGGGAGTGGCACATGCAAATTCCCCGAAGCTGAAGGCATCCGGATGCAAGACCGGCATGCTGCGGAAAGCTTCTTGTGACAGCTTACGGCGGCCAAAATGGAAACCCACAGGTTCCCCATGAACTTGCTCAACCTGAGGGCAGTCATTGCAGAGCGATTGGCGTGGTTGACGTGTGTCGCTGCCACATCGGTCCAAATACCACGGCCATAAAAGGGCTTGCTGCAATTCACGAGTGTCCTTAGCTCAAGACCTGAATGCGGCCGGTCCAGCTTCCAGAGCCATCCCCGGTTTCTAATACTTCATCCTTGTATAGGACGTCATCGAGCAATCCCCAGCCCTCCTTGCTTGGCTGCTCATGCTTCAGGCAAATGTTTGTCAGGTATCATCCTACTGACCCCCCCTTTGAGGCTCAGAGTCAGTCAGGACAGACACAGACATGAGACAGACACTCATCAGGCATAAGGCGGTGGTGATAAGTAGAGCCAGCTTTGACAGTTTCCCGAGTGCTGTAGACATTCCTGCCATGCAGCCTGTCTTGACGGACGCGTTGCCTCTTGCATTTCCTGTGCCATTCGCGCAGGCCCGGGGCTCCTTTGCTTTGCAATCGCAAAAAGTTGCAACGAGGCTGCGCTGTGGGCGGCTGATCTTCCGGCCCTTCGCTTATGCGACTTTGGCGTCGATGACCGGCAGGAGGTCGAAAGAAGCATTATGAACTGCTTCCCAAGCTTGCGTTGAGAATTCAAGGCTTGATTGTAGAAGCGAGACTGGTGAATGCCTGAAGCTCTTCTTGTTTAGCAAGAGCTGCAACTTGGCGCATGCTACGCTCTGCGCCAGGGTTGCCCAGCGCAACCAGAGCATGGGGGCGCTGGGTTTCTGTCCACCGTCTTCACTTGGAGGCACGCCCGCGCAGCTACGGGAAAGTCAAAGGGAATTTCAAATTTTCTGGTGGACAAATTCCAAGATCATCGTGCTTATGCAAGGTACGCCCTGAACAATATACGCGCAATCATGGCCTTGGAGGCATCATGTTTCAATTATCTGGCGCCTTCTCCGATCCTGAGCTGCCTGCAATGCCAGGCACCTAGAGGCAGCTCATCCCTCCCTACGGGATCGACAGAAGCTGTTTTGTCCCTGCTGCAAGCTCTTGATGCTAGAAGGCAAGACGCATGCCATGTGCCCTTGTGAGAGACGTCAAGTGAGTCTTTCAGCGTTAAGGATGGCCTGATGCAAATGCCGATTGTCGCGCAGCTGGCGGTCAGTTACTCAAATCTTGCGCCTTTCCCGCGCTCATACAAGTTGAATGCTTGGGTCTTCAGGACATCACTGCGGCAGCACGGCAGCTTCTCAATGAACTCAGGCATTGACCACCTTGTTTGAATTTCTCTGCAGCGGCGTTGCTAACGGAAGGCCGTACTTGGAAGTGCAGCCACCTCTTGTCTTGACGGTTCCCCTGCATCCGCCAGTTGGCATAACTCTAGTTCCTGTTGCGCAACGCGTGGTAGCCGAGAGAGGTTTGTCCTTCAGCAGCTGAGGCAAGCAAACTACTGGGCCTGGCCTGCCGATGGCAAAACCAGCACCCCAGCTTGAGAAGCGTGATTTTTTTTAAAATGTACGCGTCTCTCAGAAACGCACGAAAGGTCTCCGAGATGCAGCTTTCGTGCTGCGAACCGGAGCCCGCATGCCGGCGATTGGCTTTGGCACCTGGCGGCTTTGGGCGAAGGAGGCCTATCAACCCGTCCGCTTGGCCTTGGAAGCTGGCTATCGACACATCGACACAGCGGAAGGCTATGCAAATGAGGCAGAGATCGGCCGTGCCATTCTGGACAGCGGCATCCCGAGAGATGAGATATTTCTGGCAACGAAAGCCTCGTCAGTGCCCAAGGCAGGAAGCTAAGACTTAATCCGGCACTTTGCGTGTGAATGCGTCGGGATCTGTACTTGTTTGAAGGTGGTGGCAAAAGTAGGCTTGTGTTTCACGCTGCTCCCTCGACAGATTCTCAGATCCAGGTGGGTGGGGTCGAGTAGAAGCAGAGGTTATCAGTATCATGGAGAAGTGTTTGAAAGGAGGTGAGTTGGGGAAATCCCAAAGTCCACGTCTCCAGAGAGCAGCTTTGAGAGCTGTGGGAGTCCATGCGGCTATGCCGAAACAGGGAGCAGAAGATAGAGTGTGAATTGTCAAGCGAGGATGTTAAGGCACCTCCGTCAGGGCCAGGAGTGCCCGGAGAGGCTGGTCTCTGCCTCAGGAAAGGAAGGAGAAGGAAAAGGAGAAGGAGAAGCAAGCAGAGGGTGAGGTGCAGCTTCCACCTGGCTATGAAGGCGTGTTTGGCGGCATCCATGGCAAACTCTGAAACTCTTGCCTGCGTGGCACTGCGTGGGTAGAAAGACACAAATCAATTTCGGTACGTGCCGAAAGTGCTATGGCATGCAGCTTTTTGCGCAGGCAAAACTGTCTGAAAAGGAGGTAGGCGGAGCTTCAAATGCTGAAAGTTGCAGTAGTTAGTTGGGCTTGACGTCACAATTTGTGCCGCGAGAACTCTTGAAGATCTTGTTTGTACTTACAAAGCCCCACGCATTTTGATTTGGACTGTGATCCCACTCGTGCCTTGCCCAGTGCAACTGAGCCGATTCGCGCGATCCTGAAACCCATGCCGCGAAAACGAGGCGCCCGATCCCAACTTGTCTCACATCGCGAGCAGACCTAGCCAGAGGATAGACCCCACTCGTGAACTCTCACTCTGAGGAGATGCCTGGTAACGGGTCGAGCCTACCCCGCCTTGTAGCCGCAGAGCCTAGACAAAGACATGAGCATCGAAGCTTTGTAGCATTGATTGGCACCAAGGGGCTGGCGGACATCGCCTATTCTGCAGACATATTGGCATTTCAGCTAGGCCAGCTGGGAACCGACTATGTGGATCTTTACATGATGCACACACCCCCATCAGACCCGCAGCAGCTGGAAGCACTGTGGAGAATCATGGAAACATTCTTTGAACAGGGTCGAGCCAGGGCACTTGGAGTGTCCAATTGCGATGTACGCGAGTTGCAGCTAATCCTTGACTTTGCCAAGATACCTCCTTCTTACGTGCAAAACCTGTTCAAAGTCTACAAGCCCGGCGAGCAGATCCCTGTCTCAGATGTGGTTGCTTTTGCGCATCAGAATCAGATAGCCGTGATGGGCTATTCTGTTCAAACTGAATGGCCGCACATCATGCTACCATTACATGATCCACATGTACTAACTATTTCCAGCCACGTCGGGCGAACTCCATCGCAAGTCCTTCATCGCTGGGCACTTCAACGTGGCGTTGGCGTGATCCCGAAATCTGCAACGCGCGAACGCATCTTGGAGAATTCCAAGCTGCTGGACTTCGAGCCCCGTGGCCAAATCATTTGTTGAAGGCTGTTAGTATGAATGTATGCAGTTCAATGATCTTGAATTGTTGCTTGAGCCAGCAGCTTTATGAATAATGTGCCCAGGCTGCCTGCCGACGTGATGCGGCTCCTTGATGGCTTGGCCACACTGTCTGAATCCGGTGCGGCTGAGATCAAACCTGCACAGGAGGACTCCAGAATTTGTCGTGGTCGGACAGGGATTGCCCTTTGAAGTCTGCCTCCTCAGCATTTGCCTTCTCAACACCTCCGCAAGTGAGAGAGACAGAGCAGGAGTGTGCAAGGCAATGCAGTTGCGCCTGATTGCAGATGCGATTTAATCCAGTGCGCACGTACCAAGATGACATCGGTACGCTGACATTAGAGTTTTGAGTGGCAAGCATCTAGACAAGCCAGCAAACATTGCAGGTTCGGCTGGTGCACAATGTTAGCTTGAAAGCGGCTGCTGGCTGTCTGCGAGCACCCACATGTTTGTTGTCGAGACAGAGTTTATGAGTGCGCCCAAAACCAGCAAGACACTTCGAGTTTGAAGGGTCGACGATGACAAAAAGCCTTCGAAGCCAACAGTTGTCATGTGGCTGAGCCAGCTTAGACATGAAGCATGCAATAAGAATGCAATGAGGAGCAGGAATGTGCATGACTGCGTCACGCGTCTCGAAGCAAGTGCCGACATTTTCGCCTTCCTGCCATAATCAATAATAGGCATATAGTGTCAATATTGAAGTGCGAGCTCTGGTCATGTTTGAAACTTATGCGCTATGCATCTGATGTTTGAACATACATTCGCGGAAGGATGTTTTTGGCCTCAGCAAGGTCTTTGACGTGCCTTAGCTTTGGATGAGAGGCCGGTTCTGTTGCACCTCATGCTTTCTTTCTCTGCCCAGGACCGGCGAGGTCTCCAGAATGCCAGACAAGGGCCGAGGTGCTCAGAATTGCGCAGCTGGTTGTTGCTTTTTGGCTCTTGGAAGCGTCCTGCAAAACCATCAGGCTTGAAGATCCTCGTGACAAGGGCTTCCCTTATGTTGCCATTAGCGTGGCACCCAGCCAAAATGGAATATTGCTTTCTTAAGCAATGACCACTCAGGAGACCATCTTCTTGGTGCGCCGGTGGCATTAGACCCCTCTTCGTGCCGACAGGCGCGAAACATGCAGAGAGCAGCAGGAAGCTGACCAACCATATCCTTCGGCATTTTTCAGATGTGCCTCGATGAGCCGCGTTGTGCAGCCTGGGAAGTCTGCACGCCCTTGAGTCCTGAGGCGGGCAGTTCACAGTTCAGTTTGCAAAGTCTGATTCAACTTGAAAGCCTTGGCTTGCCTTGTCCAGGCTGGCTGTGGCGGATGCTACTTAATTGGTCACGTTTCCATGCCTCCAATGAGTATAACAGGTTGGCATGCCCAAGCCTCGGTAAGGAGAAGCACTGCAGTGCATTCTTGCAGGACCCACCTTTGCATTCATTTTGCAAGGCTGCCATTGAGCGAAGACCCTGACAGCACGAATTCTGCTGCGGATCTCGCAAAAGAAGGAGCTTGCATGCTAGGATGTTTTTCAGCGAGTTGGCCTGTATGTAAGCTCATGCCTACATGGTTGGGATCCCCATCCCCGCCCTAAACTCAGCGCCGGATGCTGAGGTTCTCTGGAATGGTCCAACCTGACCAGCTATGAGGGAGAGTTCAGGCAAGGTATGGCAAGGTTTTGCTAGCTCTTGTTAGCTTGTCGTCCACTGTGTCATAGCTTAACAGGCACGGCCAGTACCACGGCAACGGGCGCTTTTTGTGGCCGCTGCCTCAAGAGCCCATCTGGCTGCAGACTTGCTTTTGCAGCATTCCAGGCCAGGAGGAAGTATCTACGATGGCACCTGGTCACAGGGATGCATGCACGGCCGTGCCCTTGTTTAGATTCAGCCACAAGTTTCTGCGCGACTGAGAGTGGGCTTCAAGGCCGTGGAATACTTGGTAGCGCTGGAGATGACACTTTTGAGTTGGGAACATAGCATCAACATCGCAAACTATGTTGAATCCGCTTCAGCCATCCAATCACCTGAAAGGCCGTTCGTGTACGCCAATGACTCAGCACCATATGATCTCGCTGCGCACAGGAGAGCTTTGCAGCAGGTTTTGCAAACGGAAGCTTATTAAGGTCGGAGATTTTTGCCTTGGAGAATTCCAAGGCCTTTGCAAGCCATCGTGCTCAGTCTTGACCTGGTTGGCTTGCATGGTGGACTGATTTGGCAACTGTGGCGATGGTGCAGATGGATTAATTTGATGGGGTCGAGTTGTGGCTCAGGACGCATCTCTTAGTGCAAATCTTGCATCCCAAACAGATTCGAGAGGGTGCATGTTTCAACTGAGCTTGCAAGCAAATTGTGCTGAGCAGCTCGTTCTGCAGTAATTGCAATGCACAAGCAGCAAGAGCATCTTACCTCACAACATTCCTGAGCACTGCGTGCAGCATGGCAGTCGCCGCAGATGACGTGGATGTCCAAGCGGCCACCACTCTTTTGCATCGTTGCCGAAAGGCACATCAGGACTTGATGAAGTGTGCCATGGATGAGGAGGTCCTCCTTTCCAAGTTAGCATTTCAGCTCCAGCACATGAGAAACCCGAGTACTTCAGTGACAGGCCAGGCAACAAGCCCAATCTCCAGAGGAGTCGAGGGCGAGAAGCTCGGGATGAAACCGGAGGATACCATGCACATCATGCAGCCCTCCCGGCTGCTGGGTGAAGAGCGAAGTCCAGACCTGCAAGAAGTTGAGTCACGCGCCTCGCACGGCTCAAGTGAATCAAGGCGGCGTGCAAGTATCCGGGAGTTGAAAGGTTTGGACAAGATACCATCTGAGAGCGTGTCACCGCAGTACGCGATCGTGGGCATCGAAGGCACAGGTCGTCCTGTGGTTCGCAACGGCTTGGTGAACATGCTCAGGTCAAACTTCTCTTCCACAAAGGAGGAATACAAGTGGCCATGCTTTAGCATGCTGGCGCAGTGCCTTCTCTCTTTGACTGTCTTCCTGGACCGGTTATGGTCCTTAGAAGAACCGGAAAGAAGAGGCTGCCTTCCTCGAGTTGTGAATAGCACATTTTTCGGCATGTTATCCACCTGTGTGATACTGCTGAATGCTGCTTTCATCTTGTATACAACGGACCTGGAGATGAATAGCATCGAGCATGCCCTGGGCATGGACAACAACGTCAAGCTGATTGAATTGTTGCTAGCATCAGTTTATGTGGTGGAGGTGATCCTCAAACTCATGGTGCACAGGTTGTACTATTTCTGGAACAACGAGATGGCTTGGAATTGGTTCGATTTCATTCTTGTCGTGTTCTCCATCTTTGAGAACCTTCTGGTCTATGACCTGCTACCAGGACAGAACAGCTCGCCAGACACGCCATCCAGTGTCAATCTAAGCTTTTTGCGGCTGATTCGTCTGTGCAAGATTGTGAAGATTTTGCGTGTGTTTCGAACTTTGAAATTCTTCAGCGAGCTCCGGCTGATGCTGGACTGCGTGCTGGGGTCTCTCATGAACGTGATGTGGTGTGTCATCATGCTGGTGTTTGTGATGTATGTGTTCGGGCTTTTGCTGCAGCAGGGCATCGTGCAGTATTTCATGGAGGAAGCGGTGGTAAGTGAGGAAGCATCCTTGGCACTCTTGACCTACTTTGGCTCTGTCGGCACCACGGTGGTCACATTGTTCCAGTCGTCTACTTCTGGAGTGGATTGGAACGAGCCGTACAAAGCCTTGCACTACACTGGGACAGTCATGCCTTTGGCATTCCTAGCGTACGTTGCCTTTGTGTTCATTTCCGTGTGGAACATTGTGACGAGCACTTTCGTGGAAAAAGCTTTGAAGCTGGCTCAGCCGGATGTGGACATGCTGATCCTCGAGCAGCAGCTTCAAGACTTCGAGGATTGTAAGATGCTTTCCAAGTTGTTCCGAAACATGGGCCCAAAGGATGCCGAAGGAAGTGGTCGCATCGGAATGGAAGAGTTTAGCCGCCTGGTCGAGACTTACGAGTTCAGATCCTACCTACAGACAAAAGGCATTGACATCAAGAACGCGGAAACCTTCTTCAAGATGCTTGTAGAGCTGCAAGGGGAACACACACTGGATGCAGCCACATTTGCCAATGCCTGTGTGCGCATGAAGGGCGCTGCGACGAGCATTGACTTGCAGACTGTGATGTTCACAACGCATCTCATGAACAAAGAACAACGAAAGTTTTTCCATTCCTTGCAAGGCCGCCTCTCCAACATTGAGTCGATCCTCCTTGATGACCCAAGCATGAGCCGCAGCCCTGCTGACATCATACCAGTACCGGCTGCAGAGGCAGACGCATCCACTTCTTTGCATCGTCTATGACGACTCAAATCTCGAATCTAGTCTTCTGACATTGTCCGGCAGGCAGAGTTTTGATTTGTACAGCGCAGAGCCGGCAAGGACATCCGCCACAGTTTCACAAGAAGATCCAATAGGCGTTTTCACACATGCACCCACAAATGTGGCCTGCTTGTGAAGTATGTCTTGCAAGGCTGAGCATGATCTGGTCGCTTCTCGGGAAAGTTGAGTTTTTGTGGAGATGGCGTGTGGGTAGGGAAGCGCAGCTGCCAAGCAGCACTCATAGAAATTCTTGGCAGCCAGCATCAGGCCATGCCTGACCTAGCCGTTTCGGCCCAACAGCCAGCCGGGCACGGCAAAGTCGAATTTCCGAGCCTAATATGTTGCTCATTCGAGGTATTTATTGCATTTAAGTAGATCTTAGCCACATCCAGTTGCGCAGCAGCAGGTCAAGGCAGTCTGGCTGTCAGGGGCAAGGACACAGCAGCGGCAGTAGTGCCTTTGAGCGTCTTTCTGCCATGTCGCTCACTTCATGGTGTCCAGGCTTCGCTGCTGTGAGCAAAGGTGAGGAAGAGGATGCGACTGAGCTGCTGCAGCAATGTCGAGCAATGCATCAAGATCTCATCAAGCTGGCCATGGACGAACAGGCTTTGCTCTTCAAGTTGTCGGCGGGACTCCAACGAGTGAAGGATTCCGAGAGCGTCCAGATCGGAATCGATGCCTCCGACAGTGTCCACAACTACCGCATGCCAGCAGAAGAATCCCATGTTCTGTCAGAGGCAGCTGAAGAGATCCCGGTTGTTGCAGTCATCCATGAGACAGGGGAGCGTAGGCTCTTGCGATTTGGTAGTCGTCAGAGTAAAAGCTCTGAATTTCTTACTGAATCTGTTGATGCCAAGAGATCAATGACCTCCGCCTCAGTCGCTTCATCGGACAAAGTGTCAACCAAGAAATCACGAGCAGGCTTGGACCTGCCAGGGCAGCGAGTTCATTCAGTTCCTTCGGACTCTAGCCGTCCCTGCTATTCCATCAACGGCATTCGTGATCGGGAGAACCCATATCTACAGACAAGCGTGCTCAACATCCTGAGGACCAACTTTTCATCATCAGCAGAGGAATACAGGTGCTGGTGCGGCGGCCAGTTAGCAAGATGTGTGCTGTGGTTCACAGTCTTTCTGGAGAACTGCTGCTCCTTAGAAGAGCCAGAACGGCGGGGGCGTCTAGCACGCTTTGTGAACAGTACTCTTTTCTCTATATCCACCGCCAGTGTGATCCTCCTGAATGCAGCCTTCATTCTGTACACGACCGACCTTGAGATGAACAACATTGACCAGCCGCTCAGTACAGATAGCAACATCTATTACATTGAGCTCGTGCTGGCATCCTTCTACGTGGTCGAGCTTCTGCTCAAGATGATGGTCCACAAGATCTACTTCTTTTGGAATGCTGAGATGGTGTGGAACTGGTTCGACTTCTTCCTCGTAGTTTTCTCCGTTATCGAGAACTTGCTCGTGTATGATCTGATGCCAGGGACATCAACTTCAGCTGTTACTTCTACGGATGGAAGTTCCTCCAGCGTGAATTTGGGTTTCCTGCGACTGGGCTGCTAATGGCTGGTAAGTGTCCATCACTTCTGCAATCAATAAATGACAATAGCATGACAAGCTACTGGTAATCATGCTTCTGATTTGCCAGAGGCTCGCCAGAGAACACTGAAATGCATGCGCTCATGTCAGCACTTGAGGGATTAGATCTACCCAAAGACCAGAAACGGATCACGAAATCGCAGTACAAGCAGCGCGGTAGGCCAAGCAGTTGAAAGCCTCAAGGACCGGAATTTCATACTTGCGTGATGCCAGCAGGATTTTTTGTTTAAGTGCAGCCTGCAGCGGTGGATGCTAAGATAAGATGCGGCATTTGTCGCACTTTGTTGCCATAACATTTGTGAATCTCAGGCGTTTAATTCGCCTGTGCAAGATTGTGAAGATTTTGCGTGTGTTCCGCACCCTGAAGTTCTTCAGTGAACTACGCCTGATGCTGGACTGTGTGCTGGGGTCCCTCATCAATGCCATGTGGTGTGTCATCATGCTGGTGTTTGTGATGTACGTGTTCGGGCTTCTGCTGCAACAAGGAATTGTGCAGTACTTGATGGAAGCTCGGAAAACCATGAGTGCAGAGGCTAATGAGGCAATCATGACGTACTTCGGCAGTGTGGGACAAACCGTCGTTACACTGTTCCAGTCGTCCACTTCCGGGGTGGACTGGAATGAGCCGTACAAGGCTCTCCTTTTCACAGGGCAGGTCATGCCGGTGGCATTCTTGGTCTATGTTGCTTTTGTGTTCATCTCAGTGTGGAACATTGTGACGAGCACTTTCGTGGAAAAAGCTCTCAAACTGGCACAGCCCGACGTTGATATGCTCATCTTGGAGCAGCAGTTGCAGGATTTTGAGGATTGCAAGATGTTGTCCAAGCTCTTCAAGAGCATGCGCCCCACAGATGATGATGGCACTGAGCGCATTGGAATGGAAGAGTTCCGGCAGTTGGTCGAGACATATGAGTTCCGGTCCTATCTTCAGACGCGAGGCATTGACATCAAGAACGCGGAAACCTTTTTCAAGATGCTTGTTGAGCTGCAGGGAGAGCCTATGATTGATGCCACAACTTTTGCCAATGCCTGTGTCCGCATGAAGGGAGCTGCGACAAGCATTGACTTGCAGACAGTCATGTTCACTACGCATTTGATGAACCAGGAGCAGCGAAGGTTCTTCCAGTCGATGTGCAACCGCTTGATGACCATTGAAACTATCCTGCACGATGAACTTCCTGCTAGTCAGGTCGGAGAACATGAAATTCCAGGTCCTTTTCTGACGCAAAGCCCGATAGCTGACACTCTTGACACCGAAGGTGCAACCAGGAGTGGTTCGCTGCGATTGTAAGGCGTACATCTCAGGCTTTAGAAGTAGTGACTCTCACACTGTAGGTTTGCTAGACATCTTCTTGTGCCTCTACTGTGTGTATGCCACTGTATGTTTCACCGCACGAAAAACCTTCCGAAGATCACGAAGGATCATTTGCCGGCCAAGCCGGCATGAGCTGACAATTCCTTGGCGCGCGGAGAAAATTGTGGGCTGAGACTGCCAGTTGTTATTTGCCTTTGTGGTTCTGGCACGGTGCTTTTAAGCATTGTCCACAACCGTTTTGGGAGGTTGTGGTTCAGCACTGGGCCAAGTTTGGCCTGCCGTGTGTGTGTGTGCGTGTGTGTGATGCATTTTCATTTTGAACCACCAAGTTCCTTTCACAAGGTGACTTTCCTGAAGTCTGAGGGCGGTGGAGAGGAGGCACTTGCTGATGCACTGTTCGAATGTCTGTTCAGATGCCCATGTTGGAGGATTGCTACACCGGTGAATTTCTGGAGTCCAAGTTCCATGGCACCAGCCTTAAAGCTGGAAAATCTTCCTCTTTACTGGTTGCTGTTAAGGAAATTAATTTTAGGTACCGTACTCTGGGCATATAATTATGCGTAGAATGATTGTGTTTCATCATAATATCTTACTTCAAGTTCCTTAACAGCAACCCAATTTACTTGCTCATTGTTAGTGAGGGAATATGTGAGTTTAAGAGCCAAGACGAGTCCCAGGCCACGGCGTCCTCACTTCCGTCGACCGGGCATCTTTGCTTCCGCGTTCTGCGTGGGCGTGCTTCACTTATTGGTGGTTGGTAGGGAATGAGGGAATGCAGGGATTATGTTCCCGACTGTCAACCAGCAAGGTTTAGTCTAGTCTAGTCTAGTTTTCACAAGGCGTTGCACACAGAACTTTTGATGGGGCTCTTGTCAAGAGCTTTCGTCTCGCGCAATTTGGAGTGCGCGGCATAAACCATGTGGGCAACATGGGCCATGCCTGCTTGCTCAAGTCTCGACATGGAAGCCGGAACTGTTGGCCAGGCATCCGGATGCAAAGTCTCTGGTCTATTTGAGAATGGGCACTGCATTGCAGTCGGCTCAGGGGCTCAAAGCCCTTCCAACCTGCTTAGATCTATTTGATGTGTGGTGGCCTGTGAGTCGGCAGGGTGGTCAAAAGACGGAGCCGTCTGGAGATGCTGGAAGCTTGGTTTGTGCTTTGACAGACGCGGAAGAAGAAGGTGCTGCTCGAATCTTTCTGGTCTTTCTGAAGCAAGGAAAGGACTCCAACATGTTGGGTTGGAGCGCACTGCAGGGTGGGAGCGGGGGTGGGAAGCAGCGGGTGTGTGGAGGTGTCACACAGCTACATGCTTGTAAATGCCAGTTGTATCGAGAGCTGGTTGGCAGGAGAGGGTGAAGCTCAACATGTCTTCATGTAATTGATGTCATGAGGCTCCCGCGCATGCAAGCTTTCGAGCAAAGACTTGCGAAATACTTCCCAAAAGCACCACATCCCGACAAAGGCTGAGCAAAACACATGTTTCTTTTCCAAGGTCTATGTGGGCGAGCTGCAGAGGCACCGGATTAGCATGTTTTGAAAGGGCGGCTGGGTCCAGCCCCACATTTGGCCGCTCCGATGCTCCAAGCGACCCGTTGCTACTACACAAAGTGCTTTCAGTACACTACACATTCCGAAGCTCCCAAGCCGCCGAACCGGAATCGTTTCGTCAGATGCTCCGAATTGGGAGGATTAGGGAGCTGTTGGGGTCGCAGCATGTCGCAGCGGCATAAACCGCGCGTGGCAGCATCGATCCAAAGGGGCTTCTCCGTTGCACCAGCGCATTGCCGCAGAAGCACTCCAGACACCAAAGCACCGGTGGAGCGGCGCAAAAAGTTGTTGGTCCGAAGCTCCCGCAAAAGTATTGTGCTGGAGCATCAGCGCAAAAGTCCAAATGCGCCGCTGCTTCCTGGTGTTTTGGAATGCTGTCAAGTGTGCAAGGAGTCAAGAACATGGACCTGGCATTCTACATGGCGAGCAGCATCACGCAGGAGTGGCCTCCAGAGACATGCGGCAAGAAACTTCATGACATGAGCTATAGTCTAAACTCATAGTATCCCCTTCATGAGCCCTATACTACTCCCCTATATTATCCCCTGTATAACCCCCTTTAAGGAGTTTAGAACCTTGCTTCAAAAAGACTATAGTACACCGGGGTCTGGCAAGGATTCTGGATTGAATCGAAGCTGGCCAGCGTGCCGGTGCCTTTGCAAAGTTCCCAAAGCTGTCCCCGGAGCCTTGCTGAAATCCGCAGAAGCCTACTTGGAGGGTCATAGGGGCTAAGTAAGGAGCTTAATAATGGGGATAATTAGGGTTACTGTATGGCTTATAGGGGTTCTTCACCTGCTTACAAAGTCCCCCTGATCCTCCAAGTAGTCTGGGTTGCTGTTAAGGAACTTAAATGAAGTTACTATATTGGGGAAACCCTATTCTTTACTACACATAATATATACCCATGATGGTAATTTAATTTAAGTTCCTTAACAGCAACCCAGTAGTTCCCTTTGCCCATTTTTCCATTCCGAAGCTCTGAGGCTGAATTACCTTGGCTCAGGCCATTCTCGTGCTTGGCGCCTTGAGAGCCTGTATTGGGATAATGGAAAAGAAAATGGAAACTACTATAGGGTTATATAGGGATATATCATACTGGGGGTATATAGGGATAATGGAAAAGAAAATGGAAACTACTATAGGGTTATATAGGGAT
>CAJNIZ010046404.1:86389-109666 GCA_905231905.1 Symbiodinium pilosum | reverse complement strand
TATAGGGATATATCATACTGGGGGTGTATAGGGATAATGGAAAATAAAATGGAAACTATTATATTATATGGGATTATGTTGGGGTGTCTTGTGCCGGAGCACACTTGCTTTGGGTGGAGCCACGCCTAAGGTCCTCACGGGAGAAAGTGAGGCTGTCGTGGGATAGTCATGTTTGCTTCACAGGCATTCTCAGCTTCGCGACATGATTTGGCTCAAACTTATTGACTTCTGCACGGCTTGGACAATCGCTGAAGGTGACCGCGGTGAAACGCACTGGATCGTCGGGGCCCCGTTTCAACCAGGTTTACCTGGCGGTTTCCCAAAATTCGGGGTACCTTCTTAGGGTCCCTGTAATAAGAATAATAGTTGTAGTATTTTGGGGTCTATATTGGGGTCCCCCTATTAGGGGAAATTACAACCTTTGAAACCGGGCGAATTCCTAGCACTTGCACTCGTGGCAAGGCAACAGCCTGGCATAGCAATTCGAATGCTGGCCGGTGGAGACCGCTATGTGGATGCCTCAGAGGGTCAGCGGGTTTAGGTTTGGCTTTGGGTTTTAGGGTGGCCCAAATGCAAAAAGGTTTAGTGCCGGTTGCGTTTTCTGTCTTCATCAGGACCATGCTGCAGCTTAAGTGGCTGATAATAGAGGGGACAAAGGTCTAAAACATTGAAGTATCAGGGTAAAGCTAGAGGAGAAGGTCAGATCTATTGGTCCGTGGGATGGCTGCTGCGCCTAGCGCAGGGGGTACAAGGATCAGAACAGCTCTGGAAAATGAGCTCCAAAATCCTGAGGGGCCAAAATCCAAAAGATCCAAGGGTAGGAGACAATGGAGCTCAAAGCTACCATCAACATCAACACCTATCAGAGCAGGTACTAAGACAAAGACGCCAATCAGACACCGCAGGGAAGACAAAGTTTCTTTCGCGGAGCTGCTTCCTGTAGAGGTTGATGAGCAAACGGTTCAGCTGGATGAGCAGATGAAAAGCTTGCGCATTCACGTAAGTGAAATGCAGAAGAAACTGGATGAGACAAGGGACGGTCAGTATGTTTTCCGCGTCCAGCAGCTTTGGGCATTAAAGTCGCAAATCAAAGAGCAGAGAGAGAAAGCTGCCAGTGAACAGTGCCTTGTGGGATGGCCATCGGATGCCACTGCAGAACATCGAACCGAGTTCATTACATGATGTTAGCCGCAAGCTGGGTTGCGCATAGAAATGTGTCAAATCTCTCATGGTATTAGGCCGAATCAGCTTTCCCCAATGTCTCTTCTCACCTTCCAACAAGCCTGGATGAGATTGCAGCTAGCCAAGTGATACAAGGACGAGTACATTGCCAAAAAGCGAGCAATGTATTTCTGAAGACAGGGAAGGGCCACCAACAACACCATCAAAATGAGACCTCAGATAGCCGTATGGGACCGCATCAATTGCGAACCTTTGAAAGTGTCCCTAAAGGCCACGGACATGGCAAACCAGGATTTCACGCACAACGTAGACATGATCAAGCCATGGTGATAACACGGCCTGCGGGGAGCCTGGTGGGAGTCGGCTGAGACGGGTGTCTGGGAGGTGGGACCGCAAGGAAACGCAGCCGGGATACCCCCCCTACCCTTGCCACCCGCCCCCTGCATTTTTGGGTTGTAAGGGAGAAAAGAAGAGGATTTTCACCCTCTCCGTCTATTGAAATCATCCAAGACGCCCCCCAAGGTCGGCGGATTTGTTGAGAAACGAGACTCAAGCCCAAGTGTCGTGAAACAAAATAGACAGATTCAATTATTTGGTTTCCAGATGTCTCAAGCCTGGTAGGACGAGATGGCTCCCCCAAAATGTTCAGTACGAGTATGGGACTTTGACCATAGGCCAGACAAGAAGTTTCGCCCGCTGCTCACATGACTATTGCTCACTCTGCTTATGATCGTCATGTCAACAAGACCGCCCAGAGTCGTAATCATGATCACTAAGAAGCAACACCAGTAAGAATAGTAAGGATGAGGGAGACTAATACCGTCGTTGGCGCTGGGCGCAGCCTCCCCCCATTTGCGGAACGTGAACGAAGATGAGCACATATAGCTCCCTGCACAGTTTTGACAGGATTGCCTTGTCACGTCATGCTGTATCAAAAAGCAATGGGGTTGAAGTGGGCACCACAGCATTTGCAAAACGTGGATAAGGATGAGAACATGTAGCTTCTTTCTTTCGTTTGTCGTTTCATTCTTTCTTTCTCTCTTTGTTTGTTTCTAGCATATAATCCATTTGTCCTTTCTGGTGTCTGCTTTCTTTTGCTATTTGTTGTTTTTTCCTGTCTGGCTTGCTTGCTTGTTTCTGGCCGCCCGAACACCGGCCATTATGTGGTCCGCTTTCCTGCATTTGGACGCAGCGATACGAGACCTGCTAGCTGCAGACCTCACCCCAGACTGTTCCAAACGCGCGTGGCGCATGTTGCTGCTGTGCATGAGGTCAGTCTGGGGTCAACGCACCTGTTCTGCTAGCCTCCCTTCACAGTATCGCCATATTGCAGACACCGCAGCAGGCTACCCGCAACTCTCATCGGTTGGGGAGCTTGCTCTGTGGCAAAGCCATGGGTTTGACCAGGTTTTTTTTAAATATATCTTCTGATCCATCATTTGGTTTCATTTTCAGTCTGCAGTTGTCTGGTTCGAGGGTCGCTTCGCCACGACATGTACATTGTGCAAATTCCCTTTCTTTCTGTGCTGGCCGCCTTCCTTCTTTCCCTGCTTGTCATTCTGCTTTTTCGTCCTGTTCTTGTCTTCCCTTTCATTGGTCCCGTTTCACAAAATGGGTTTGCTCTACAACAACTTGGGAGCAACGGCCAGTCTTTTTGGGGTGCATGGATGAAGTGCTCACATGATCATTGCTTTCCAAGAGATGTTCTGAGCGGGTAGTGGTAGGTGTCAGAAGCGCAATCGCAGAGAGCATCCCACTCGTAGTAGGAATGCCCAACAGCACCACGGCCCAGCAATACGCAGCTGCAGGGTTCTGGGTGCTAGTCCAATAGTTGCTGTATTTGCTGTCAGTTGCAAGCCCAGTCCTTCTTGCATCTCAGGTGGGGAGCATGGAGGCTTTGGGGCTTTCCAAGATCTCGCATTTCTACAAATGCACTCCACGTGATAGGCTGGAAAGAAACATGGCCGTGGCATCTTCGTCCTGACCATAGCCGTAGAGCATCTTGCGTGAGGAAGGTCCTGCGAGATGATGTGGGCCGTTGCAGAAGCAGAGGTCTACGCTGATGGTCGCGTGTTCAAAGCTGATTGGCGGGAGGATGCTTTGGATGGAGCCTAGCTCTTGGTTCATCTTGGCCGACACCACGATTTAGCACTTACGGATGCCTGCTTGTGTTTTTGCACTCATGGACATGCAGCTGCAGAGAGCAGACATCTAACGGCTGCAGTCTCGGCAACCTTAAACTCCTGACTGGAACATCCCTCTCCATGCATAGGTCACCCACCCACCAGGTGAAGAAATCGAAGGCACGTGATTCTAGCGTTGGAGGGCGCTGGTCACTGCTTTTTGGCTTGCAGGTCAAGAGGTCATTGAGACCACCATCACGGAGGCCTCGCAACCCTGAGGACTGAGAATTCATTGAAAGCCTGAAGGGTGCTGCTCAGCGCATTGTGTTCTCAGGTTTTGTGGATGTTGTCCGCAGCGTTGGGCCTTTCTTCATCCCACCAGCGTGCTTGAAGTTGCTTGCTGGGAGCTAGGCCTGATCGGACAGAGCCGGAGTAGTGAGTGCCATGCCTGTGCGCCATGGTAGCGGACGACACATTCTAGCTGGACTGCTGGGTGTCATTGTCATGGAGGCCCCTAGCCACTTGCTTTCAAGCGTGGCTGCTGCGTGGAATTGGGGTACGTCTCCGTCACCAGCACCGCCAGCTTGTAATGTTTGGTCGGCTTGGAGTGACTGTTCGGTAACCTGCGGGCAGGGTTCAGTGTCACGCACCAGAACGGGCACGTGCTCCTCTTACCAAGATACAGACATTTGCATCATGGAGGATTGCCCACCTCCATGTCAAGACTGGGGATCTTGGGGTGACTGTTCTGCCACTTGTGGAGCAGCAACGAAGTCACGCTCTCGAACAGGAGGCTGCAGTTCACTGACAGAATCTGCAGATTGTGCAGTGTCCGCTTGTGACAGCAGCAGCAGCGCAACAACTACATCAGAGACGACAACCCAAACAACAACAGAAACAACAACGGAGACAACAACAGAGACGACGACGGAGACAGCAACGGAGACAGGAGCGGAGACAACAACAGAGACGACAACGGAGGCCACAACCGGGACGACAGCAGGAACGACCACGGCTGGCAGCACCTCGTCAACTTCCCCTAGTCTCCAAGATAATTTTGCTCCAGTGTTAGGGAGCGGATCAGAAAGAGCGAGACCATGGTTTTTGCATGGGTGGTGCTTGTTGCTCGTCACATGGTATTGCTTGAGATGAAAGGCCTGTGCCACAAATACTTTTTCTGCGTCTCGAGGCACATCCCGGAGAGATGCTTGCCTGCCATTTCCTTATGCTCTGCAGCTAGGTGTAACTTTGACATCCGCAGCTAAGCTGCGGATGGAAAATCTTGGAGTTTGGGATGTCAAGCAGAGAGTAGAACTTCCTCACAAGCGTGGAGCTGTTCTGGTGTTTGTTCATGCAGAAACAATGGTCTCACAGTAAACTCGCTAAACGCCTGTGACAGTAGGATCCGCACGTGCGTGCTTTCATTCTGCAAGCACCTTGAGTCGCAAACCTGGAAAAAGAAGGGGTGATGAGCGGCATGCTTGGCCAGCCCTTTGGTTGCTACCCATGGAGTTTCGAACAATGCTTAAGACTCGTCTGATTGAGAGCCTTCAGACCGCAAATATGCTGCTTCGCTTTTGTTGCTTGAGGCTGAGAGATCAGATGTGGTCCCTGCACCGCCGTAGCCAGGCAGTGGGGTGCAAATGCAGTGGTTTTGGCGGCCGGAGTTGCGGAATCATTTTGGCATGAACAGCTGTAACCTTTGCTTGGTACGTTTAAATTCTTAAAGCTAGTTCTGGTCTTCGTGCAGCCATTTGTTGTTCAAGGCGGCCTTGTAGGAACAAGGTTGCGGGGCTTCTCCGGGCAACCTAGAAGCAAGACAAGTCTACAGTCTACATGATGTAGAGCAGCAAGTGCTACAAGGCGGTCGACTCAAGCAGTTCAACTTCCTGAGGTTGTTGTCATCGCCGAGTTGGATGGTACCAGACACAGTCATGATTATTGCAGCTAAGCCGCTCTTAACCCTGGTGTAATCTGGGCTGAGGCACAGTATGGCAAGGCAGAGTACTGGGAGGCACCAAACACCTATGTCAACGCGTCCTTGTTTCATCTTTCCAGGCACCAGCAACACTTGGAGCGAGTGCCTGTTCTGCAGGAACGCTACACACGAGATCCGGAACCTTTTGACTGGTACCAGCGCTGGGCCGGGCTGAAGGCTAGTTGGACTTTGTTGGGCGATGGCCTTTGCTTTCGAGCTGCAGTGGCCAGGACACTTTTGCGGAGTTTGTGCAGCCTGCAGGGCCCCTATCAGCACTGCCGCAGACTACTGTATTTAGCTGCATGCTGAGGCCCACAGCATCTTAATGCCGCTCACCGGCAGATAAGGGCAGAGACCTGCAGTCAGCAGCTGGAAGAATTTTTTGTCGCAGCTTCCAGGCTGGGCTGTGGAAACGCACGGCTTAGTGAAGAGATGTATGAGGACTTGGCACCCGCTGTGCCTGCGCCACTGCATCTCGTAAGCCAAGAGTTTTGACAATTTTGGAAGGAGGCCTACCACTCTGTGACGAACATTGATATGTCCATGGCAGTCATCAAGGACGGGGCCCTGGCTATTACTACTAGAAGCCTCCTTTCCAGCAGCGGTCATTTTGAGCTCCATTAGTTGCTTCACATATGCCACCAACATGCAAGACATGCAAACTGCACAAGGCAATGCAGGAAAAGTACCGCGACAAGCCTGGAATGACATACAAACAGATGGATGGCCGATCCATGGAGTTGCCAGACGCCAACTTCAATGCTGTCATAGACAAGGCTGCAACATGGGAGCAAGAGGTTGTGGCGGTACATGAAGCAGGTACTGAGTATGACGCTGCCAGGCTTGTTTGGATGCTGTACTCTGCGGAGAAGGGTCGACGCACAATGCGCAAAAGATCCTGACGGAGGTTTCCAGGGCCGCTCGGTCAAGCGATTCAGGTTTGGTGATTGGGTCTCCGTACCTGTGTGAGTTGTCCGCAGATTTGCTGTGGAGTTGCTGAGGTCTTGCAGCCCAATGGTGTGTACGTCTGCGTATCCCATGGACAGCCGTCCTACCGATTGACATATCTGCAAAGACCAGAATTTGGATGGAATGTCCGGACCTTGAGTAAAGGCTGTAGAACATGGCTTTGCCAGTCCCTGCTGTAGCGTGTCTGCCGGCTCAGAATTGTAATCAGAACTTCCCCTGAGCATCCTGTGAGCCCTTGCAATCCACAAGGCCCTACCAGTCGAACCCGTTGCAGCTCCCAATTGCACGACCTGAATCATGGTGCCAAACCCTGCAGGGCCCTGCAAAATCCCGCATATCCCACCGCGGGGATGTGCACATGCACTGAGCAGAAGGAAGAGGAAAAGGCATATATTTACCGCCTGTCCCCCACCCTGAAGAAGCAATTTCGCAGATTGCACTTCCGGAAGGAAGAGAGCAAGAACAAAGGGCAACACCAAAGGTTTGACTGGCCATTGGGCAGTTGGTGAGAGGAGCTCGACCTGAGCACAGCTATGCAAACGAAGGATGATGAAGGATTCAGAACCAAGCCATGGCAGAATGCGTGGAACTGAAATCAGGAGAGGGCTTTATTTTGAAATCAGGAAAGGCCCAACCTGCTTGGAGCCCTGCCTGCTTTGAGGTTAAAACATACACAGTGCAAAAGCCGATGATGGGCATGACCGCATCCTTGTCTGCAGATGACAAGGAGAAAGCCGCCTCAGTTTGCACTTGTATTCCTGATGCCGCTGACGGCGTTGATGCCGTGAGTGGGCAGGACAGTGTGCATTACATCTACGTGTGCGTCAAGGGCGAGGCATGAAGGTGATTGTAGGCACATTTTAGTTACTTTTAGTTGCTAGAGCGCGCCGCGGAGGTTGCCAAAGACGGCTGACAGGCCAGAACACATGGCTCCCAGCTGCAGCCTGGGTTTGCCGGGCATCTCTGTGCGGCAACGGTGCATGGTGCGTTCATCACGCGCTGTGTGTGACGGATTCACCCAAAGACCTGCAGTAGATTCAGGAATTGACCCATGCAGGATAAAAAAAGGCGTTGTCGCACGTGCTTGTTTGTATCAATCTAACACAAACATGTTTTCGCCATGAGTTCCCCAAGCATTCCATTTACTTTTGTTTGGGACACTGCACATGCAGCATGCCACGCGTAAACGCTTTTCAGGGTCTGTGCCGCTGCACTGAGCTTTCACTGTGGTGACTTCCAAGGATCCCTGTACAGAGCACTTACAATCCCATGAAGCTTCGTTTCACAGACGCCGTGTTGTTACTTGAGGCTGACCTGAGGCTGAAAGAGGTGTCAGGAAAATCGGGCGCGGATTTGCACATGCCTGTATTTCAGACTGGCCTCGGAAACTGGCTCAGCTTTGAGCATTGGCACCTGAGAAGGGATGGTTTCAGAAGACAGCCTGTTTCGACTACTCACCAACAACACACATCACCAGACGGCACGTCTGCACCTACTTGGGCAAGTCCTTGGCACTTTCTACAGGGACTGTTCACGAAAGGTGCCACGATGTGCCATGTAAATGTGGGAAAGCAAGGATTCCTGTTTTGCGACGCAATGGGGTGTCTGAGCCCTTGGAGTTTCAGAGCACAGTCCCACACCGGATGATGCCAAGTCTGAGACCCAGCTTCTAGGATATGAGTAGCTTGAGGGTCGAGCTCAAAGTTGTAAGTTCTCTACCGCATGTTTATACATATCCCCGGAAGTTCGTGTCGGGGCGTGCACGCGAGGCACCGTAGAGACTTGGCCCACTTATCGAATCTGAAGCATTATTCACAGCCTCAGTGAACGAGTGCCGCTAAGTCCCTAATTCCTTTCTCGGAGACATCCCTCCTAACCCTGCATCCCGATGATTCTCGCTTTTTTCATACCTGCAGCTAAGAGGCAGGCAATATTTGTGTGATTGCGCTGCAACCTCATATAAGGTTCCAAGAGGATAGCACAGGGGCGGAATGTCTGCAGGTCAGCTTGGTATCATATCACTTTTTACGGTCTCAAATCAAAATCCTAGCTGACCAGGCCTCCCTACACTGTTGCTCAAGACAAAAGCTTCCAGATCCCCACACCAAGAGGAACACATTTCGCGTATTCAATGAGGGGATTCCACCTTCTTCTTTGTGCTTTGGGTCCTTTGCGTCGGGGTAGGCAGGGCTATTGTCAGACGCATACGGCGAACCCTTAAACCCTAAACAGTAGAGGCTTGACCTATAGCTGTGACTTGCTTGCTTTTGCTTATTTCAGGTACCGCTACCTGTGACAATACATTTGCAGCCAAAATGAGCCGCCCATGCCTAGTGCCTCTGTGTGTGTGTAGGGGTTGAGGGTTCATGCCGTCCTGGCCCATTTTGTATTTGTTCAACAGGTTCAAGCCCAGCCAACAAAGAGTGGCATGATGGGTAGAGGCCAGTAGGCGGATGAATGGCCGTCCCGACGTGGATGATGGCTGCAGTCAGTCGTATGTTGCGGATGCTCAAGAAGGTATCGATTGTGCATACTTCTTGCTGGCTTCTTCTGCGTTGTAGCTTTGCGCAGCAAGCCTTGAAGCTCGTGAGCCGTGCGCTGTCTTTGTGTTCCATGCAGGCATGCCTGCCTGCACCGCGGTCTGCTTGAAGGCGATGGAGCAAGCAGAGAATGAAGCATGCTCAGACATATTTGATTTTCCTTGTCACGGGCAGGTGGCTGAGGCTATGCTGATAGACTACCAGCAACATCGGGAATTCCGACATGATCTTGCAGATGGGATTGACGATTGTGTTGCTGATGCCATCAAGACCCTCCAGGCCTTTGCATGCTATGGTATGCGGCAGTAGTACTGACTGCCCACAGCCATGATGGCCACAGGATCAGAAGGAAGTTCCTTCATCGATTTTGGAACTGGTACGGTGCGTCGCTCGCAGCTCACTTGAACAGCTGGAGCCCATCCACGGCACGGTGACGCAAGCAACTGTTCAGCATGACAGCATTGAGTTCGCATTTGTCTGCGAGCATTGTGGGATGTAATATGCTAAGGCGCTTGCCTTAGCATATTGCCATAGGTTCGCCAAGCGCTTCTTGAACTTCTATGTCTTGCAGTAGAACCTGTTGCTGCAGTCATTGCGAGATCGCTGGAGCCCGGCCAAAGTGTCTATGAATATTTTGGCTACTTGCAGAACCCTGTGTCGGAAGTTGGAACGGTCAATCTGTGTCATTGTTCACGAGAGCCTTAAGTTATTGTTGAACAGTTGCAGCTTTCAAAGCTAAGATCACGAAGCGTCTACGCTTTGAAGGTCTTAAGGTGTACAGTATATACAGTGCTGGTCCTAGCAGGTTTCAGTTTAGAAAGTTTTTGGGCAGTCTCTTGCGTATCCTTAACTTGAAGCCAGGACAGCATCCTTATCATCTTGGCGGGCGGCCATCCCTGCATTGGCTATTTGTTTGATCCGCGTCCGCACGTCCTGTGCCACACCAGGGGGGGTGGAGTGGCTCGCTTTGAAAACTTGAACCAACTGGCTGCTCGCATGGAGGACCCGCTGTTTCCTTTGACGACCGTGCTTACCGCTGTGGCTCTGGAATGTTGCGCCCTGCAGAGGAGCTACTTCCAATCTGCGAAGTAGGTGCAATGCTTCCCGCTGACCTCACTGGGCTGACGATTCTTCCATTCAAGTTGCCAGGTCACACGGCACAACTGGTTTGTTGCTTTGCATAAGTCTGAGCGCTTCTTGGCATTTTTCCTTGTTGAAACCAGGTACTGGCAGCTCTATTGCGTCCTGTTTGAAGCCCTGGCTAATGCCCTCCTTGCTGTGCCCCATCTCCCGCGAGCTGATGGCAGATCCAGTATTGGCAAGTGATGGGTACACATATGAGCGTGAAAGCATTGAACAGCATTGGCGGAACCAATTACAAGGCACCTTTGGGAAACCAACAAGCGTACTGGGTAGTGAATCTTGGTCATTTGAGATGCCCTGAAAGTTGTGTTCAAAGGAGGAGACGAGCTGCCGCAAAGTGACCCTGCAGATTGTGGAGCTCGACCAGAACGGCGCGGCCGCACCAGTCCAATGACAGGAAATGAGGTGGATGGCGTTCTCATGAGCAATCGATGCTAGGCTGGATGTGCAAGGCTCTCTTCATTTTTCCATGTTTTGCAGCTCGCACCTGAGATTTGCACAGCCCAATCCAGAGCTTTGTCTGAGGAGCTGTGTTGGACTTGATACGCGGCACAGTTGAAGGAGGCCATGCTCCACCAGAAGTCCGACAAGATTGGGAGCTGAGGCGGAGACAGATTTGTTCTGCTCAACCGTTCAATGTTGCAAGAGTACTGCTTGCAGGCGGACAGCTGTGGAGGCCCGGTATCGACAAGCCACCTCTGAGGCCTGCATCTCATAAGAGGTTGACACTGTTGAACATGTGTGAACATGTGGCCATGCGGAGGTTGCCCGGCCTTTGCAGCTTCTCCAAGCGACAGCCCCTCCTCTGTACCAACGCATCTTGACTGAAAAGGGAACACTACCAACAAGGGTCGACACGGCTTGACCTTAAGGCTCCGCAGACCACGTTCGGCTTGTCTCTAATGCGGACAGACCTCGATGGGGCATGGAAGCACGAATTCAGCTTGCAAAGACGGGCCTAGCCTGCGATTTTGTGAGCCTTGACCAGTGGGTGCCCAATTTCATGTTCACGCATTGCATGGTACCGGCCTGCTCTGCTGCTTTTGTTGCTTTCGGGGCTTTCGGCCGCCGCCGACACCACTGCCGTCGTTGTGGTCGCTTGGTTTGTGGCAGCTGTGCGGCGCACGCTGCATATGATTTTGAGCAGCTGGGCCATGAAACAGACCCCGATTTGATGGGTCACGCTGCGCGAGTTTGTGGTGAATGCCTGGAAGACATGTTGGACAGACTCGAGAGGCGAGAGCTTACCTCCAGCGAGTTGCAGCAGGTCATGGTGCTGGACGCACGGTTGGAGCAGTGGACAAAGCGCCAGGCGGTGCACCACCGAGAAGTGGTCAGAAAGGAGCTTTCAAGAGAATTCGAGCTTCGACTGGGTTCTGAAGGCAGGCAGATGCAGGCGAACAACGAAGCCTTGCCAGAGACAGAGCAGGCAACGCACTTGGGCCGTAGATTGCAGGAGTTGAGCCGAGCGGATACCACTCGGCTCTCTGAAGAGGAGGCCATACAGCATGTGCAGGAAGTATCCCGGCTTGAAGCAGAGCTGCGCCAATTGGCTGGCAGTGCAAGGGAGGCTGTACATGCAGGTAACGAGCCCCGCAGTCAGCAGGTCGCCCGCCTTGACGTGGTAGCCATGAGAGAGCAATGGGAGCAACTGGTTCGTCAGGATATCCAAGGCCTGAGCCCGGCTGCTGCTATTCAGCATGTGCAACGTGTGTCGACTCTGCAGGATAGCATAGAAGCGCTTGAGACCCAAATGGCACTTGGAATGAGCTGCAGCCAGGCCACTGAGGCCACTCGTCAAGCCACTCGTCAGGCCACTCTGCCTGGGTGTGTTGACGAGTCGCACGAGCTGGTCAACGATGCTCACGCTTTCCGTCGATCCGACTGGCCGTTGCCGCTCTCCTTAGATGTTCCCATGCAGTGGCCAACTGAGAGAATGCGACGGCGGGAGCAAAGCCTTCTGTTGGAACGGCGACGAGAGGCACTGTTGGTGCGGGAGGAGTTTGAAGTGCGAAAAGAGCAAATGCATCGGGCTCGTGAGATGCAAATGCAGCGCGAGCAGGAACGAGAAAGTCTTCGACAACAGGAGGAGGAACGGCGTCGGCTGCAAGAAATGCAGGCAGAGGAGCGCCGACGAAGGGCAGCGGAACTTGATGAGCTTGCACGCAGAGCTGTCACCCAAATGGTGGGACGCGGCAGCGCCCGCATGTGTCGTCGCTGCAGGGCTGGGCCGATCATGAATGAAAACTGTAACAACCTGGCCACTCACAACCGTGACACTGTCAACCGTCGCAATGCCAACCATTGTCCGCGCTGTGGTTGGTTCGACCGCAACTGGCACAATTGGCCGGAGTGGGATGGAATTTACGGTCCGCATTAGGTGTGCCTGCACTGTTCAAGGCTGAAATGACACGTCCGCACATGGCATGTACAGCACGTTGAAGCGGCCTCACGCAGGCAATGCCGATGCCAGACGCTGCTGCACGTCAGAAATGCCTTGATGGTGCGAGTGCGAAAGCTAATTTACGCATTGTGCTTGCTATTATTTTGTCATATCTTGTCAGCCTCCTGCTCTTGTTCGCAGCTAGCCTGCTAGAAAACAGCACAATCATTTCAGGAGCAACTTGCGGTTGCATGTGCTTCAGCACTCTCAGCTGGAGGTTTGAGATTCTTTGTTGAGCCAGCCAAACCTGTCAGACCGAGCATGCAAGGAGCCAACATGTGACATGCTGTCGCTGGGGTTTGCTAGGGTCTTGATCAGCTTGCTAGTAGTTCCGCGTGCCGATGGGAGGCGGCCTCAGCAAGGCAGGGGGAGGAGGCACGCTGGCCAACTTACTGCTTGGAGGTAGCAAGAAAGACAGGGATAGCTTTGACCGAGCATTTGCCAAATATCCAGCGACGCCATCCCGCACTTGGGGTTTCCAAGCCAATACCGCGGCACTTTATGCAAATGACAGCTGGCTATCTACTCAGAAGCGTATTCGCATGAGCGACATCAATCGGTTTTTGGGTTTGCGACCGTATCCTGGCAAGCCTGCTGGCAAGGCCTTCCGGCCCGGTGATTATAATCTTGTGTGGGGAAATCCTGAGCGCCATTCCTGGAGCAGTGCCGAGGATCAGAATTACAATCTGCAATTCTCGAAGCAGCAACACCACAACTTGGGCGAAGCAGGGGTGCTTTGTGCAGCAATCCTGCCGTCAAAGATGATTCCGCCGAAAACTCGAACTTCGAGCTTCCTGTGATGTTGGGGCGTGTATCCGCGATCGCAGCAGTGGAGACAACGATCCCAGAGTTCACAGGCACTGGCAGATCCGAGGTGTACTCTACCTCCTCAGCTTCCAACATACTAGGCGAAGGTCTGCGATGCATTCGGCCTGCAAAGGCTGGAAGATGCTGGAAGACTCCAAAGGAAAACTCGCGCCAGGCCTTTCTCGACGCATGTTCGAGCTGTTGCTAGATGCAAGCCATCCACGTGGAAGTCATGCCGTGATTTGGTGAGACATGAGAGAAAGAGCGCAAAGCTTGTTTGCAGGTAGTCAGGTAGTAGTGCAGCAGTACAGGCCCCCACCACTATGTGTTGTCAAGCTGCGCTGTTCCTGCAGCTATGATTCCCCCACCCCCCATCCCTTTATGATGCAGACGTGCTGGCTCGAGCACAACATTTCTTTCTGCCAGTAGTGGCCCTGTCCTCAGCCTAGCACACGCCACGGCTGGGAAACGAATGCCTCGATACATATAGTGCCAGGTCCGTCAGTTGTCCGCCATGCCGTTGGAGGGTAATGCCGAGATGATTGTGGCATGCTCAGAGATTTGTTGTTCGCGGTTCCTTTGTGTGTATGTTGCTGTGGCCAATTTTGTAGCCATCAAACCGCATCTCGCGCCAGGTCTGGAGGCAGGCTGTTGACACGGAACTCCGCCTGGCTGCCCAATGGGAGGACTGTCATCAGGTGTTCTTTGTTTTCCCTATTTCCGTCCTGACCAGGAGAGCTGGGGATTTCTAAAGGAGCAGAATGCAGAGGCGGACGCAAAGCGTCAGAAGGCTCACAGCTGAGCAAGGATCACAAAGGCATGGAAACCTGATGGCATTAGCATTGCAGTGTGGACGTGCAGGAGAAGACGGAAGCTTGGCAAGGTTTTACTTCCAACTTGGATAACTTGGCGATCACTCCAAGTGATGTAGCGATTGAGATGTTTTTTTTTGTTCGCAGGTTGTGGGGGTTGGCTGGGCAATGAGTCTTTCTTGTTTTGGCAACGCTTTGAGTACAAAGCGGCAGAAACGTCGGAAAGGTCAAGGTTTGAGCGTGTCGCAATTGGCAGTTGCAACAGTTGATTGCCTGCCAGTCTTTTCCTGCTTTCAGCCTACCTTGGTGTGAGGTGCTGCCGCAGCTGCAAGATAAGCCCCAGCCTGAAGCTGCTCGTGCGTTGACAGATGTTAGGATCAGATTGGATTATATTCGGATAATGGAAAACAAAATGGGAACTACCATATTATAGAAAGGTTATATAGGACTAGCGCATTTCACAGTCAGTCCGGCCTCCTTTCGATGCCAAGGACTGGTGGTGGCAGCGTCTCGGGATTGCAGACGGCCGCGAAAGAGCTTCTTCCGTCAGATCATGTCTGATCGTGTGAGGTGGTGTAGGTTCTCTGCAGGACAACGGCCACGACATTCCCGCCACCACCCCTCGATTGCTCCTGGCCAGAATCTTGGTCGGCTCTTTAAGCAGGTCTTGTTGTGAAATTGAATAAAATCAGCAGCCCCGAAAAGGCAACATCCCAGCAGGCTTACAGGCAGCGGCCCCCAATCGAAAAGCACCAGCCTTATCATTGTGTTTGGCTTTAGCCCGTTGAGCCATTTCTGTGTTTCTGGCAACTCTGAGGTTGCCCATGAAGAAGTGGACAGTCAGGCCTGTGGGCGGCTGTTAGATCATGGATCGGTTGATTCCCGCAGTATGGAGTGTCCGAGGAATGCCGGGACTTTGGGATCTGTATGGATCTGTTGCCCTTCTATTTTGCTGCTGACTGATGAACAGTTTTGCAATTCGTGATCATGGGCTTGAGAGGTTTGTAGTACAAACTTTGTACCAGACAGTGTACTCTTCAGTAATGTGGGGTCCTGATTAGTGTAGGGGGGGGCCCCCCCTCCCCCCAAGCGAAGAGCGGGACCCTTTTAATACAGCGGGACAGGGGGGCCCCCCAAACAAATCTGGATCCTAGGTTTAGGCGGTCTTGGATCCTAGGTTTTAATTGAAATTCAATAGGCGGGATTGGATTTATTTTATTTGGCCGTGCAACTTCGCACAATTAAGGCCACCCAAAACGAACCAGGGGGGTAAGAATAATTTCGGCGAAACTTCGCACAATTGAGCCCCACACTAATCAGGACACAACAGTACTTTGTAGCTTCAAAGGACGTAGTTGAAGTCCAGATGCAAAAGGAAGCGTGTGTCATTTCGGTTCTGCACTGCCTGGCGCTGCATGGGCAGCTTCAGTGATAACAGCTCTCACTGCACCCCAGGCGCGATCCTGAGCTTTGGCCGACCATCTGTCCGGCGAAATAGCCGAGCCAACTACAATCATTCAGTCTCAGAGAGAACGAAGTTGATTGTTCTGGCTTGTTTGTGCAGATGGCCTTCGTGTAAAGAAGTCGCGCAGAAACTGCAGACTTTGAAAGTCGGGTACATGCACGCTCTTGGAAGATAGGCACGGTCGAGAGCCGCTGAAGGCGGCTTCTCAAGACTGAGTTGATTAACGCGCCTGCGAGGCGATTAGGCGCTCTCAATGCGCCTCTTTGTAGATGCAGCTCACACAAGAAGTGCCAGAGGCATTCAATGTGGAGCCGTTTCTTACACGAATAGTTTACTAGTACGTTCTGTGTGGTGCTGAAACGAACTCCCCGTCATGGTATGCCTACGCTATGCTTTCACATGGCAGTAGTAATGCTGTGACATCCACAATAGCACACACACTTCAAGTTCGGGCATGCTGGCAATATTGGTCAGATTCGACTGCGGCCAGTCTGGACCTATTTGATCTAAAAAGGTGAAGGACGGAGAGGGAGACATCTGTAAAAACAGCAAGGCAAAGAGACACCTCCTTGTCGGGTACGCACGTTCCTGGGTTTTCAAGGCGTGGGATTGCCAGAGTGGGCAGGTAGCATTTTGGTTCCAGGCAAAGAAAACCGTCAGTCCTGCTCAAATTGCAAAGAAAACTCCCCCTCAGCGCGGAAAGCTGATTGTTTTGGATGCTGGCAGTGTTGGCACAACTCGACGGCAACACTTTCTCAGCACAGCATTGGGAGAAGAAGCGGGTGGAAAGGCAATCGCAACTTCATGCATGTTGGGTGAAGCACTAGCGCCATGGCATCCTAGTTGCCCGGAACAGGGGCCGATTCTTCAGCTTTGGACTCAAGAGCTCCTGTCATCCGGTGCTTGGTTGACCAGCTACAAAGGGTGTAAGACCGTCTTTTGTTTCTGTGCGTGCCTCATAGCTACCGAGTTTTTCTTCCAGGCAACTGCTCTTGGATGATCCTGCTGTACAGGCTCGCCTTTCAAACATGTTGCCCTCTTTAGTACTGCGCTGAGCTTGCCATTTTCTAGATCTGGCAAAGTTCTCGCCGTGGTCGAGGGCTTCTCTCCACACGACGGTTTGCGCACGGCTTGGAAAACCACTGCACTGCCTTATCTGTTTTTTTGACCGATGCAGGGCGCACTGTTGCTCCTCAGGCCGCTGGAGAGGAAGTCTTCAAAGATCGGCCGCTGGCACCAAGCTAAGTTATCTCGCTGCCAGTGCAGCAGGAATTGCTCCCAATCTGAATGTCTAGGTCCATGAGACTGCCCCGCCTTGCGTCTGCAACAGATGCCGGCAAACAAGTGAGACTTACAGGTAGCGCTGCAGCACATCTTCTCGCAGCGCATGATCTACTGCTGTGCTGGGTTCATCCCTCAATGCTGCGACCAGGGTCCTGGTGCCCTTCTCCTGCCTGACATGGTATCCTTCCAGAGTCCACGGCAGGTGCATGGTCCCAGTGGGCAGTTTTCGAGAAGTACTTCAGCGGTTTCTCAGACGCAGCGAGTCGCATACCTGGCAAGTCCTAGCACTCTTAGCAATTCCTGGGATGTCCGTATAACATGGCAGCCTAGATTCTTGGAAAAGCATGGTAACTGATTATAGATGCTGCGTGCCAACTACCTCAGTCCGGCTGCAGAACTGCACAATGACTCGATGCTTTTCCCTTTGTACCCATTGGGGTAATATTAGGGTTATATGGGGGACATAGTGGGATGATGGAAAATAAAATGGAAACTACTATATTCAAGCCGCTCCCCTCTTTTTGGGGTGCAAGGGAGGGTTTTTTTGGCCCATGGCCCTGCCCTGGTTGGGCTTTGAGGCTCTGAGCCCAGCTTCCATTTGGCCAACCAAAAGCTTGAAAGAGTCATTTTAACGCTTATGTAAGCATGTAATATAGTAGTTTCCAGCTTATTTTCCATTATCCCAATATATCCCCAATATATGCCCTCATATTATATACCCCAATGGGTGGGTATAAAGGGAAAAGCATCGAGTACAGGCCAGACCAGGCGCATGGAGAAACCCCGGGCTCGGGTTTGGTGGCACCGATTGCTGGATGCGTGGAACTGTGCAGAAACAGCGGAAAGGAAAACCTAATAACATAGCATATTACAGTATGCTATAATATGATCTAGTAGAATACACTATTATAGTATATTTTAGCATAGTACAGTATATTGCAGTATATTCTGTAAACGGTGGGTTGGTTTTGGTCTACTAAGCAGAGAGGCCCCTCTGAATGCCTGCAACGGGAAACTTTTGGAAGCCACTCATGTCAAATCCTTCTTGCAAGAAGTGGGTAGGTTAGAAATTAAGAAGGAGGGCAAAAGCTGCAAATATGCTGCGTGGTGCCTGATCTATTTGCCTGCAGCTAAGGATCTTGCAGAATGCCCACGTGACACTAGAGCCACTGCCTCATCCTCGACCCAATTGAGAGATGGAAGCTGCTGATGTGGCAGGTCATTCGATGCACCTCATGAGCTTTTAGGCCTTGCGGAGAGTGTGAAGCCACTTGTCCCGCTTTGTCCAAAGAGCGCGAGATCATCCAGACCTTTCTGGTGTACCACCCTGGCCTTGCCTGACAGAAGGCACAACTTCAGTATGTTGCGAAGCTGATGACGGCTCTCGCAGTGCCAGGCTGCAAAGCTGTCTTTTGCAGCGAAACTTGCCGTGTGGAGCGCTTGGCTTCTGCCTTCTGCGTCAGCATGAAGAGCTTTGTTCTTGAAACTGCAGGCGCAAGAAGCTTCCCGGGGTTCTCATCGTATCCTGTGCTGCGAGCTGAAGGACGACCCAACACGGAGGAGGCCCAGAATGGATCATGCCAAGTGTTAGCGACCGCTGTGCCTGGACGTGCAGGGCATGGGCTTGCTTCAAGTCGTACGCTGCCCACTGAGGCATTTTCTTGTTGCAGCAGAGTGATGTGGTCAGCCCCACCCCCAACCAAGTCTCAGTTTGGCTCAAGTCTTGGGTAATCAGACTGGAGCGTATCTGAGCCATGAAGCGGCCCGCATACAAGATGCCGGATGCTTGGACTGTGTTTTGTATGACCTTCTCGTGCCTGCAGACGACAGTCTCAAGATGTTTCAAGCTTGACAGGAAAAACGATCCATCGACAGTGGTCCTGATGTCCGTCCTGGAAAAGATACCAATGGGGCAGACGCGGACAAAGATGGAGGTCAGAAACTCAGAAACTGCTGCGCTGCTTCCATTCTCGATTCAATGGGTTCTCCATGGGGTACAGAGATTGAAGGTTTTCCGCCAAGTCCTACAAGCACTTGGCCGCGCAGATGAGGGTATTGACACAGGCAGTTGTACGCAGCAGCCAACCTGAATTGACAGAAGTAAGCCACACTGGTGTGCAGGTGTTCGAACTCAACTGGGTAGCAAGCTGGTCGCTATGGTTGATGAGAGGGTTCGTGGCTGGCACCGTGTTGTAAGTTCTGATGGAGGCTTCTGGGATGCGAAGGATACTTCTGAAGCCGCTGCAGCATCAGCTGATACAGCATGTGTTCTATGGAACCAGCTTGGAGGAGCAGCTGGCATTGCTCCAGGCGGAAGATGCGAGGCCAAGGTCGGTGATTAGCAGATCATTGACATCTAAATGCTCAATGTCAGTTTGATTTAGCAAGCAGACCTTGTGATATCGTGGCGTGCCACACTGGTGTGGATGTCTGGCTGAGGCCAGGCGAGTCCGTGCGGTGCTGGGCGGCACGGTGCAAAGTTGGCCTTGTGGCCACTTATCGTCCCTCCTTGGGTCGAGCTGCCTTGCCTCGCAGCGATCCTCGCCGGGACCCTTGGAAGAGACATCCGGTCGGTTTCAGGAAGCGAAGCCAGAGCCGGTGATGCGCAGAAAGGAGATGTGGCTTTGCAGTTGCTTGGGACAACAGAGGTTTGGATAAGTGGCAGCCTGAAGCGGTTGAGCCGCTGCGTAGCAAAGCTGCCTTGAAGGACCGATCAGTACTCGTACAGTGTCGTACAGTTGCAAGCTTTCAACATCCCTTTGGTGAACTCATTCTGGCCGAGGAGCGATTGTTGCTCTCGGGTGGCAAGCTGTTCCATCACCCAGATGTGCGAAAGCCGGAGCCACCCGCATTTCCACTCAAGACTCCATCCAAAAGGAAGCTGCTGCTGGGCAGCATGTCCCCGGGATACGCTTTTGTTGGCAATCTTTTGAACAAGTCTTTCTTTTCTGAGTCTGAGAGGCCTGCCAGAACAGTCAAAGCAGCTCTGAAGATCGAAGCTCAGATGCAAGATGGCTCCGTGCCACTTAATGCCAAGTCAAACATCCAAATCGGAAGGTCCGGCCGAGACTGCAGAAAGCATTTGCAGCAGCAAAATTTGCGGACCTCACACGGAGAGGCGTGTTTGTTGCTTGTCTTGTAGCCCTTATTGATTGGCCATTGCCAATCAGGAGCGGTATGCCTGCGCAAAGTGTTGCTGCCAAAGGACAGGTGACGGGTAGGCAAAGCATAGGACCGGTAGCTGTTAGTGCCAGGAGTGTGCAGAGTTGCTAAGCTACGCTGGCAGCGCCAACTTCGTGGATGTTCGTCGGCTTGACGGCGAGGCCTTGCCAGGGGCGGTTAGGCAGCGTGCCACCCCATTGAAGAGATTTGAGAAAACGCAGGAGACTCTACTTGTCAATGGTGTAAGATCCGCCAGACGTACAGCTGCTTGCAAGGCTGGTCAAGGTGGCGCTTACCATTTTTGCGATGGCACCGCACCGGCATTCGTAGAAGCAATCCGAACCACACTTTATGCAGCTCTGCGCAGGAATTGGCAGGAAGGCGTGAGTGAATCATGAAAGCTAGCTCTTTTTAGCTTGCGGTAGTTGTAGCTTACAAATTCTCTTGCTGGGTCTGAAGCTGACTCGGGGGCTGTTTGGCTTTTGAGTTAGTTGTCGCATATCTGAGGCAGGGGTATCCCCTCCCCTTACTCAGTGTATCGATTTGTTCGGGCCCTCTCGGTTGGTGGCTTGCACATGTTATAAAACTGCAGATATTCCCACCCACATGTTCCCTCGCCCTCTAGCTTTCCTAGCACTTTTTTCAAGTATTGGCTCATCCAAGGATGCAATCTTGAAATGTGCGCCGTCGCTCTCCGAGAAATATGGCAAGACATTGTCAGACCTGGAGAAGCGCTGCTGTGTTTCCGGCCAGCCTGCCGGCTAATTGTTCCTCAGGGTTCCACGTGTTTGCAATCGCTTCGTCAACCTGCACAGGCGACGTTGCGCAACCATTTTTCTGGCGTTCGGTGAGGCGCAACAGCAAAGCATGATGAAAAGGGAGCGCCTGCGACTGCATGACAGCGCTTGTGATCTGACACAGGGCGGCTTCAACCTGGCGCATCAGGACAGATCAGAAACTCTAGAAACCTCTAGGGTGCTGGTTTCATCGTACTTCAACAGTAATTCCGTATGGGACAGATACTTGAAAGGAGGTCACCGGAGAGGTCCTAAGAGGAATTGCGTAGACGAGGTCGACAAAGGGGTGGTGAGACCGGGTGTTGAGAAATACAGTTGCTCTTATCTGCACTCACATGGGCTAAAGCTTTAACATTCCGAAGGAAGCTCACTTTTTGACGTGGCTTGGTGGCCTCAACCTCCTGGCTTCTGAACTTCTTTCTTGCATGATGCTTGCGTTTTTCTCAACACTCGGGCCTCAGCAGTTTTTTGGAGCCTGGAGCAAAACGTACCAGTATGTACCAGTAAACTGCTACTGTGGTACTACTTCTGCTCCGTTTACTTCTGTCGTGGGCATGTACATCGTTGCTGGCCGTCGTCGCCATAAACTTAGCGAAACTAGTAGCACCACTCCCGCCTAGACCTAGCTCCTCTTGAACAAATGCGAGCCCTAAAACTGAACAGAAGGACTAGCACTGGGTCTCAAGGCTACAGTCTACAGTCTACAGAACTAGTAAACTAGTACTAGCACAGCAACTGCAACAACGTGGATGCAACTAGTAGTAGACGAGGGTAACCAAACCGGTGCTGCTGCACACGACCGGCAGCGCTAGGGCGAGTTCGAGAGTGATCGGCTGTAAATCGCATTTGCACTCGGGTCCTACGTGCAGAGATGGTCACTTGACACGCGCTGCCTCGTTGACGAGGTGCACAACATGCTTGGGGTCCATGTCCCAATAGCAGCTCCACTTACGGCGAATGCAGCGGGGTCAGGGGTTACTGAATTCAGCTGTGGAAATGTGGGAGCGAGAATCTGCAGTGAACATTGCCACATTCGTTCTGACATGCGTTTGAGGAAGTGTAGACCAACAACCCCGTGGTGAGCAATCAGTGCGCATAAAGCAGCATTGCGGCCGCGTGCACAGCACACAATTCCGCCACAAAGAGGAAGCGCAGAGTGCCTCAGATGCAGAACATCTGAATCTCCTGGGATGGCACCCAGTATCGGCAGGCTTCAGCACTTGTCGAGTGCACCGTTAAGTTTGGGTGTTATGGGTGTCGCTTCCCCCAGTCCATGCAGCCATACCACAAGGAGGCGCTGATCTTGCAACGAAGCTTGTTGTTCCTCCACCACCTCGTACAGCCCGGCCGGCAACGTGCTTCCTCCCTCTGCGAGCAGTCAATCTCCCACTGAAAGAGGTCGACAGCTGTGCAAGCTCTTCCTTGCGGGCATGCAAATCAACCAGACAGGGGCTATGAACCGGGGACCAGGCATACAGTTAAGCGCATCAACAAGGCCAAGCCGCTGTTGGAGGCATTGTCCGGTTGCCGGACCCTGAAACTGGCCTTCTCCTCCTGCGCCACTGCGCTGCCTACAGCCGCATGGTCTTTGCCCTCAGGGTAACCCCTCTGCAGCTCCTGGCTGGGACAATTTCGGGCCCCCTGTCCGGTGAAGCATGGTTGCAGGCCTTTCCGCTGCCGCGGGGGCCCGGCGCTGCGGCATGCGAGTAGGCATGAGCTCGTGTTGCCCGCCGACCACCTCTCGGTCCCGACGCGGCCTTCTACTCGACAACAGCAGTTGTCCCAGACACTTGACGGGGCTGTAGTCGACCCTGCTCCGGCCGTGGGGCCTTCAGGGCCAACCTGCAACTTCAACGACAACCCCAGGCGGGTGCCTGGCTCCACGCCGCGCCATGTGCGGCTCTCGGACTGGACATCGCCCGGGCACTCTTCCGGATCTTCCAGGTCCTGCTCCGGCTCCGCCTGCAGCTCCCCATCGCTGAGGCAGACTGGCTGACAGCTTCTGCAACCACGCCCAAAGCTGTCCATGTGGTGGTGACAGGATTAAGTGTTGGCAGCCAAGGCCCATGCAGCGGGCTTCCATCCTGAGGTTGAGAAGCCCGGCCTGTGCCGCCTCGATCCGAACAGGACAGGGGGTTAGGCACCTCAGCACCCGCAGACCTGCCGACGTCTATGTTCCTCACTGGGGCCTACATGGCCCAACCGCCTTTAACTTGGCCGTGTCTGCTGGCCTGCGCCAGGGGACCCTGCATCACCTCCGGTCTGAAGCTCACAAGCCCGCGTTGGACCACCAAGCTCGCAAATGCAGCCACCTGCAGACACAGGAACTTTGCTCAGCCCAAGGCATCCAGTCGGTGCCCCTTGTTTTTGAAAGCCGGGGGCGTCAAAACCTGGCTAGCCCTGGCCCAAGCCACTGCTGCTCAGTCCGGGGAGACGGAGACGAAGACGAAAACAACGACCAACACGACGACCACGACGACGACGACGACGACGACGACGACGACGACTACTACTACTACTACTAGTAGGCACATTTTACATAATTGACGACTCGTTTTTCTAGACATAATCT
>CAJNIZ010046404.1:0-86289 GCA_905231905.1 Symbiodinium pilosum | reverse complement strand
GCGTGGCACCTTAGACATGCGAAGTACACAAAAATGTGTCGCCACAAACGGGACGCGGACCTACTACTACTACTACTACTACTACTACTACTGCTTCTACTACTGGACTCTGACGTAACTTAGTGCAACAACTGCTACATGCGACAGTTACTCCTACTTCAACGACCACAATAGCATTCATGCATGTGTGAAGCAGGCAGGGAAGATGATGAGAACGCTTGCGATGATGTAGCTGATGACGAGAACGATTGTAGTGATAGCCATAAGGGCAGTGACAATGATCGTGTTAGTTGCGACTCCTTCCCCTACCCCCCCTCCAAGCCAGAATACTGTGCCAAAGGCTGAAAGCCTCCGGCCAGGCCAAGCCGGCCAAGCCGAGCCGAGCAGTCCCTAAATATGCAAAGATACACCATGAAGAAATCAGCATTGTGCATTCGGGCTTCTTGTTCACTTTGCGCTCTTGGTTGGTGGACATTATCCGCAATTGTCATCTGATCGGTTGTAACACGGGCTTGCCAAAGAGTCCCGCAACCAAAACACATGCAAAAGTCAAAGATCGCACGCTGACAAAACTTGGTCTTCCACATGCTGCTCCTCCATTTGAAGCTTAGGGACCCTGCAGGACACCTCAATACATCATCCCAAAACGCAAGTACGTCATGGGCGCCTGAGTCAAACCACTGCAATCTCATTACTCTGATTCCTGCCTCCAGAACCATAGTTCTGGAAGGGAAGTCGGACCCTTCAATGGTAATGGGGGTTCCAGGATGACTGATGTGGGTGGTTCCTGCGTGTCTTGGCAGGATCCTTACGGCTCATTGTTCTTCCCGTACCAGGCCGTGGTGATGTTGAGCAGACGAGGCGCTGTGTGTGCGAACCTTCGGTCAAGGCCTGCAAGTGTCGTGGAGAGATATGGTTGCCGAAGGAAGAGACTTCAGCGGTGGCGAATTCTTCGTGAAGAATGTGAAGACTGAACAGGTTGATGATCAGCTTCAGCAGCAGCAGCTTCAGCTGCCTTGGCGCATTGTTTGCAGGTTGAAGAAGTGCGGGCCAGCGAGGGTGACGTGACGGTGTTCGCTGCTAACAGTGCCGCCGTGCACGGTGCAGACTTCAAGCATGGAGTGCGCAGCTCATGCTGCTAGGGTAAAAGCAGACGCTTGTGAACCTGCTGCGGTCAGACGCAGAAACTGACAGTTTCACCAGCGCACGTGAGGTGAGAGAAGTGCGTGGCACTCGATTCTCAGTAGCTGTGCCTGCATTGATGAGACATCACAAAGCCCAGGCCAATCAATCTTGTCCTTCCTTGAGCATTTCGTAGATCTGAGGTTGGGATCGTTTTCAACTTGCGCAAATGAGATGAACGCAGAGCTGCAAGATCGATCTCCAGCAGTTGGGGGGCTCTCACAGATGAAGAGCATTGCGGCATGGAGGGGATGGGCGTTCAAGAAGGAAAGAGCCGCAGGCGATGCAGCAGACGTGATGAACTTCTTCAGCAACTTGATGGGCTGGCTGTTCACAACAGCATGCAGGTGTGCCTTCCCTTGAAGGAGGCTCTGGAGAAGCTGTTCGCGCTTGAAAGGTCTTTCGCCAGGAGAAGCCTTACGACTCAAAGCAGCTTGGACAGCTTCAAGTACAGCTCCAGTACTGAGCCGGGATCAGCTGAGTTTCACAGCAACTCTTTGCTCACTCTGACGGTATTTTGCTCAAGATTTGGGAGAGGACAGAGCGTCAAAATACGAGTCCGCGATGCGCTCACAGCAGTCTGGGCCACGTTGCGCTTTGCTGTTGTGCTGCCCAAGGCCCGGCAACACTCGGAAAATCTTCTCCTGGCTGCGTCGGCACTGTCCTGGGCTGTGTGTCAGGCGCAGCTGTCTTAACTCTTTTGCTTGGCCGTCCGCACTTTCGCTCCTTGTTCAGGTCTTGTACTGGGACATGCCAGCAAGGCGGGCAGTGGTGGCAGACACAGCTTGAGAGCCTTTACTTGCCAGCGATGCGGCCTCTGCGGTGCCTAGGCAGAGCTCCTCGTCTGTGAAAACGCAAGGTGGGACAAACTGGCCTCTTCCAGGAGGTGGCCTGTTTTCCTCGTTGTTTCAAACTCATCGGTCTTCACAACTCAGCAGGCGGCACAAGCGTCATCGCATAATTGCAGAGTCATGGGCCCTGCTGCTGCAGGCACATGCGTGTGTCTGTGCAGGGTGGGCACATGGACTGATGCTTCCAAATGCGGCTGAGTGCAGGTGCTGCTCCCTGCACGAGCCATACCAGGAATCGAGATTCTACTCAACGAGGTCGGGGATGTCAGGGGTTGCAAACGGTTGCCCCAGGAGAGTTTCGGCCACGAAGGCATGTTGCTGGGTAGCGCCAGCTGCCAGCTTCCGCAGCAGTTTCGTGGGCTCGTGGGAGAGGGTCTAGACGTGGCCAAGTGCACAACGATGAGTCTGGAAAAGCTACAGGAAAGCAGCAAGTTCCTGAAGTTAACTAAAATCCCCTTCCACAGGTGAGGGGTAGCTTTTGAAGCTGCAAGCATGTTCAAGTCGTTCCTGCTGACTTCTTATTTCTGTTGGGCAACACAAGAAGGCAGTTCTGCCCATGTTTCAAACACTGGAAAGGCATACATTTAAGCCAATGACGGCTTGATCACCCTGCTGCCTTGAGGAGGTGTACTCCAGACTCCTAGGCGAGTTTGACCTGGTGAATGCCAACATAGAGTTTGGGCATCCGTTCCAGGCAAGCCCGGTATCTGCAGCCTTATGGTGGAATGTACTTGCAGAGTGCAGGCTGCCTTGGAGCAGCGGGAGCTGCAGCCTTTGTGGGATGGCTTACGAAAGGCTGGAGTCTGGCATGCACTGGCAAAGGCACGGCGCTAAGCGGCTTGATGCGGGTTGATGTTTCACAGATTGCCATATTAATGCCGTAGTATGCCGTGGGTCGCCAGAAGCACGTGAGTAGTGTCGCGAAGCGGCAAGAGAGAGAACAGGCTGATGCAAAGGTGTATATATTTCCTCCCTGCAGCCTCTCCTCGGCCATCAAGTGCGTAGCATGCTCCCTGTCTATTTGACTCCACGTTGCAAATGCAACGTAGCTGTGGTCGAATCTTCCACGGAGAGACATGTCTCCAGTGACCACACGTGCCATGCGCGACTGCAAGCTTGGAGACGGGGCACAGCATGCGTAACCGCTGCAGCTGCTGCCATTGGCCGCAAGCTTTGTCGTCACAGAGGTCCACGAACTTGTCTTCGCGCTTCCGCATCCCAATTCATCAAAGGTGCTAACGATGTGACCGAGGAGCCCCTCTTTTGCACGGTCCTGTCGACCCAGGCAGATTGGAGAGCGGCAGTTGCAGAGGTTACGGCAGAAGCTTCGTACCAGCTGCGCAGTCGCCCGTCTCAATGTTGGGACTTTGGCGTGGCCTATGTCAGTGGCCATCAGGATGTGTCAGTAACTGACATCGCCATGACACTAGATCGCAACCTGGGCACCAGTGGCGCTTTCATTGGAGCCGCAGTGAATGGCTGTGGAGGTCCAGGTACAGATCATCACCGCCGCGCCCATTCTGGCAAACAAAAACCAGTCATACAACTGATAGTTGTGCAGCAGCCTTTGCGGAAGAAACACCTAGGCGATTCGACAACGGAGTTTCCTGGTGCAAAGCCTTTCTTCGTGGGACAAAAGGAGCTGCAGGAAATATCAGGACTGGTTTGCCAGATCCAGGGTCGCACGCGTGTTATAGGTGCGCAGGAGCCAGCCCTACCTCGAGCATGGCGAGAATACTTGGGAGTAAGCGAGGGTGATGAGACAGCCCGTCCCAAAGGGATCCTGCTTTTCATCGATCCTCTCGCATCCAAGTACGTGGTTGGGACAGTCCTCAGTGCTTTAGACTTGGCGCTGCCAAATGCTGTGAAATGTGGGGCAGTCTGTGCAGACCTGCTGCCGTCGCGCAGGCGTGTTGCTGTAGCTGGTTACGAGATGCGGCGAGGGATCAGTAGTGCGGACGATGTCCCCTGTGGCGTGGCCGGCTTGCTCCTGCCCCGTGACGTATCCATCCATAGCATGGTGTGCTCAGGCAGCAGCAGGGTTGGCCCAGAGCTGCGAGTGACATCAGCAGATGGCCAGGTGATCAAAATGATGCAGTCAGAAGACGAGAAGGAAGCCCATCCCGCAACAGAGATGCTGGAGGCAGTGTGTCGACAAGCAAGCCCAGTGCAGCAGCTCCTCATTGAAAAGGGAGGTTATCTTCTGGGCCTGGAAGCACCGCAGCCTTTGGATCCAGATAAATCCAAAGTTTACGATGACGTGTGGGGTTCGTCAGAGCGGGCACCGTCCTATTCGTCTTTGCGGCGGCAGGCTGCGTCGTGTGATTGGCTGGTCCGATCCCTGGAACCTCTTCCGAGTGGCTCCGTAGTGATCCGCCGAGAGAATTTAAAGAGGATCCCGCCCCGCGTTGGCCCCGCGTGGGTGAGATGCCAGGTGCATGTCTTCGACGAAAGACAGGGCCGACAAGAGCTACAGCTCATGCTTCAGCGGTACATGGGTGCACGGATGACCCTGCCAATGCCCGCTGGAAAGCCGTTCGGAGCGATGATCTTCACGTGCAGATCATGGTTTGCGCAAGCTGAGGACGAGGTTGGTGTGGCAGAGATTTCGGCGGCATTTGACCCGCCGCCTACAGTGGTGAGTGTGAATGTGTGCGGTGAAGTTGCACACCCCGGGATTGCTCTTGGTGGCGTTGACCAGAAGCGGACAACCATCCAGGCAAGCCTGTCCAAAGGTGGTTTTTGATAAATGTTGCATGGGCTTCAGAAAATTAGCAGAGCAAGGCGAAGTGAATCCGGCATTTTTATGGTTATCCTGCCTAGGATGGGTGTGCTGAATTTTATTGCAAGCCATGCCCCATCATTCCAGAGGTCTTATCATGGCCATGTAGACGTAGACTTGCCCTCAGCATAATGCTGGCCCTTCTTTGCCAGCTTTGCCAGCTTGCAGGGCCACACAGCCACCTGCTGCTTCCTGAGCTACGAGCCAAGTGCTTGACAAATGCAAAGCTGAACGCACACATCGAAGGATGCAAAGCCGTTTACGGGGTGCAGACGTCAGGTTAGCAGTCTGACAGAGATTGCACAAACAATTCAAATGTAGAGATGTATGCATGACCCAAAGGTCCTCAGTCGATCTTACTCATCTTTTAAGGCCACATGGGGCCTGCTACCGTGAGCTCCGCCATCCTTTGGGAGGCTATATCTGTCCAGCCAAGATAACATGACGTCTCTGGAGTTATTTCCAGCTTTGACGCGCACAAGAAGTGGCACTCAGTACCAGTAGCTCACGGATTAGCAAGGTTCTTAAGATTCCACGAATTCTCCAATTCCAAAACAGCATGGCCAAAGAGTTCGAGGCTGGCGAAATTTTCCCAAGGAAGCTGCCTGTCCACATCATTTGTAACCAGAGCCTGGCCATCTTTAACTTAGCTTCCTTGAAGAGCACTCCCGAGGCATGAACAAAAGATGATTTGTTCTTTTGAGGATTCAAATACGGCAAGTCAAGTTAGCTATGTGCTCAATCTATCTTTAGGCTGTTCGCTTCTCGTTTAGGTCTTTCAGCTGGACGTTTAGAGGGCCTTCGCAGCACAGTGATTGTGTGGCTTTTGGGGCCTGACAGCTTAGTGCAGGCCCCATGGAGACGGGTTGGTGAGTCGGCGCTGACATGTTTGGGTGGGCTTCATGGAGTAAGCTCTTGTCCGTAGCAGCCGTAGCAGGCTCTGCGAAAGAGTGCACTTTTTCTTTTTGGTTCTGTCCTCAGCACCTTTTTCCTTCTGAACTCAGGTCGTGAGTTGTCAACACGAGGACTGGGAGGGAGAGACGGATTTCTTTGTGGGACAGTCGCCTTGACGTCATTCATGTCCTCTTGAGATCTTGTCATCTGCCGTTGCGTCACCGATCGCAGCTTACACGCGGATCGCTTGAAGTTTTGTCGGCCATGGCGAGCTTTGTGAAATACGGCGCTGATGGCCAAGTCTTTGTTGACAGGGAGGCTGTCAGGCGCGCTGAGGCGGGGAATCTTCACCTTGGAAGCTAAGAGCTAAAGCCTGAACCCTAAATTGTAGTCTTCACCTCGTTTTGCCTCAAGATTTCTGTTTGGTTTTCCATTACTGCTATGAAATCTGACCCGCACACCCTGTAGACCCTTGCTGAGGCCGAACAGAAGGTCAAGTGTGGCCGATATTTGCGGTTTCTCGGCTTCAGTGACAAGCAAGCCATCCTCATGGTATCTCAACTGTATTGCATGTTTTAAGACTATTGTTGGCAGAGATGCTGACCGGCATGTTTGTATCTTGAGATGGTACCACGGAGAAATTAATCCCGACTTGGAAGAATATCGTTTTCACCCGGTGGTACCGGTAATATGTGACTGGCGCTCATGCCAGGTTTGCTTTTGCTGCGCATGCCGTCGTCTTGGTTTTGATCAACATCATCGTGTGGGCGATTTGGTTGGCCCTCAGGCACGGCCCAACATGGCCCAAATGCATTCGGATGCGCACTTGTGAGAACCAATGGTGGGGACCGCTACCTACCTTTAAGGCTTGCAAAATCTAGTTTAAAGTGGCACTGGATGCCCAGAGAGTCCACGCAAATGTGAGCGCAAGGTCGAGCCAGAAGGGTGGCAAGTACCAGTGGCCGCTCTGGTAGCGCCCTGTGACCATTGTGTTTTGTAGCATGCCCTGCAGACTGGCGATCACGGCTCTTGCAGTTGCAGATGTGCTGCTAGGGTAGCACAACTCAGGGTTACGCTTGGATCAGCCGTTCTTCTCGTCGCGCCGCTAAGCTGGATAAGTTTCCTTGCTATTGTCAAGTGCATGTAGGCTTGTCATGGTCCATGTTGGAGAGATTCGGGAGTTGAACACCCACCGCTTCCGCGTTGGTATCCTTTTTCCGGAGGGCATGCAGAAATTGAAGTCAGCTCCCCGGCAGCTACGGTTCAGGCACCTTTTGAGCATGCTTCCCTATGCTGTTTGTCAGCCCAGCCACACGTGCGACTGGTCTGCAATCAGCGGCACTTTGGGCATCTTTCGGATCTTCTGACACAGTGGATGCGGCTGGACTTTTTTTCAGGCCCTCGCTGGGTTTGGGTGGTATTGCTGCCGCTCGATTGAAATTCAATTTGCGTAGCCGAAGCATGAATGGGTCGCTAGCGCCATTTCAGCCCGAGGAACATTGCCTTGGTCAACATTGTCTGCTGGGGTGTCTACGCTACAGCCGAGCAGCAGGCATGTCCCATCGAGAATCCGCACTGCAACTTGGTTGCGAGTTTTATGTGCAGCTGCCCCTCTCTGAGGCTGGTAAGACTTCCGTGAAACTCATGCAATTGGATCAGAGGTAAGGCTGCTAGATTACGGGAACATGAGGGCCGAAGCAGCTCATATCTTTTCAAGCCAAATTTGAGGAAGCCAAGCACCTTGAGCAAAAGCTGTGCGGCGCATGTCCTTGGCAGCAAGGTGAGTACATTTGGCCAGCCTGGGTTTCTGGGGCTACGGTCCTGGGGGGCCTTGTCGCAACGCGCTGAGACCTTGAACGTGCCAACCACAAGCGGGTGTGCGGGCATGTTGCAAGGTGAGCCTGCTTCCGTGTCTTATCGGAGCAATCTTTGGTATCCATGATGATGTTGGGGACCGGTGCCCTTGGTGTGTTGGTAGCCAACACGGATGTCTCATCTCCACTTTCCCTCAGACTCCCTCCTTTCCTTGCGGCTGACAGGACAGCGAAGCCGATGCCATGATGTACGAGCCATGACCCAAGGAATGCACGAAGCATCTCACGTAAGCCGACCCTCAATTCTGGAGAGACCCTGGAGATGTCTCACAATGTCTTGCAGGTCTGAATCTGAGTGATGAGGCTTCAAGCGACATTAATTATCGCTTCAGTGGAAGAAACTGAAGTTCAGTTGTTTGCACGCTGCAATACGCAGGTGGCAACAGGTGCCGACCTGTGTGCAGCTAGTAACATCCAATAATCTTGAACAGATGGGGTGGTCTGCGCTGTGGCCAGATTCAGCAAGACACAAAAGGCAGACAAATCTGATTTGAAGCGGTTTCGCCGCATTTGCGAGTGGGAGCGGAGGGATTAAACTGGCGCAGGAGCCGCTTGTCGAGGACTCAGCAGAGGCCTACGTGGAACCGCGACTTCGTAATCTTCTCACATCTCTGTGTTCGAGTCCTGGCAGTCTGCCTGCAGGAGGGGCTGCCCGTCGTGCTAGGCATTGGCTTGGCTAGACGAGTGGCATTGATGAACCACTCCTGCAGGCAGGATATGCAAGGGAATCTCGGAGGTAGAGAGGTACACCAACAACGGCAGCACGCTGACAACTTCCTGTGCCTGGCACGAAGGCCGAATTGCGAGATCGACTACTGTGGCATCCTTGAAGTGCAGAGAGTGTTCACTGTTAAGCAGCAGCTGACGACTGTCGTGCAGCCATCCTCAGGTCACAACAGCACCGCCGTAGTCACTGCAATTCGTGGGATACGCAAGGGCGAGGATTGCTGTCGGATTTACGCCCTGCCCTCGGCTTGAAATGTGATATGCCGACGTTCGATGAGGAGCTGACCATCAGCTATGTGGATGAAGACGGTTTGCCTGTGCGCAAACGTCGACGCGCCCTTTGGCTGCTGGAAGCTTAGCACCCGACCCGCCTGACCTAGCATTTCAGCACTCCGCTATGGAAAAAACCCTGCATAGCTTCGGCTCGCATTTCTGGGCCCATAGTTGTGAGGATTCTTGGATGTGTGAGCTGCTAGGCGCTATGGCTTTCGCTGCTATTGCCGTCGGTGTTCAAGTGAGCTGCGGAAGATGAGGCCAGCTGCAAGTGGCCCCAACCGGCTGAAAGCGTCCGGAGAGATCCTGCAGTCTCGATGTTGTTTTTCGCATTATGTTGCCTGCCAATACCTGCCAGCTTTGTACCTGATGGTCTTGTGGCTCAAAAGTGTGCAGCGATCCACACATGATATGCAAATGCCCTAGGGTAGGTTCTACGGATTTGACTCGCAAGTGTAGAGCTGGGCGCAGTGCATTCACCTGGAGAGGGTGCTTTTGACAGCCCATGCCTTTCAAGACAGGAGGTCCTTCAACGCTATGGTGGAAGCTCAGCTTCTGCGGTCGCAAGGCAATGCAAAGGTGAAAGCCGGACACTTGAGGCTCTTGCTTTTCCTTTCCTGCCCCTAAACTTCGCAGATTTCAGAAGCATTTTCAAGCAGTCTTGATGTATGAGTTTATCAAACAGCACTAAAGACCCCACCTGAGCTTGGTCAGGGAGGCAATCGAGCTGTATTCCGAAGCTCTGGATCTGCTCGAATCCTCCGAAGGCTTTGAGAAACTACAACTTGTCGGTCGCCGCTAACTACTCCCCACGGGTGAAGCTCCCATGGTCAGGAGCCCGGGAACGTGCAATGATCCTGGGCAACCGATGCCACTGCTACATGCGCCTTTCCAGGTGCGTTCTGCTCTTTTCATCAGTGCTTTCCTCCCTGTGGCGGCCTGCTTTGCTGTTCGCGCAGGTATCAGGAAGCACGTGCAGATGCACAAAGTTCTGTGGAAGCCGATCCTACGTATACAAAGGGACTCTATCGCCTGGCGCTTTGCCAAAAGGAGCTCTCTGACTTGGCCGGCGCATGGGAAAGTGCAACACGAGCGCTTCGGCATTTGTATGTGAGCGAGACTGGTCAGCTGCAGGTCCGCATTTGCTTGTCACACCTCGTTCCTGGTTCTCTGCACCTGAGGCAGCTGCTTTGGACCCCACGAGTCCTGAGATATGTGCCCTCCAGTCTACAATTGCTGAGCTGGAAGGTTCGCTGAGTTCGCCCTTCTGCTTGCATGTGAAGCCCAGGAAGTGACAAGACTGCCCCTTTCCAGGTTCATAGGCCGGCAGCGGCTGCAAGCGCTGGCAGCCAACGAAGCTCACCATGTTGCTCACGGTGCTCTTCGCGGTGCTCTCGTTGAGGTCCAGGTCTTCAACCTCTGCCCCTCGGCCCTTGGGAGAGAGCGTCTCCATCAGCTTTGGATTCCGACATTTGCGACATGCGGCCTCCTGCTCCCCCTTGGCTTAAAGCCAATGACCTGGAGCATCTAGCCAGCTGCGATTTCATGAAGCAAAAAATCTAGCGCGGATCCAGGTGCGTGCAAGGCTTTTGGCAGCAAAGCACCTGCATGCCATCGGCCCTCCTGAAAGATGCTGATACCTGACAGGTTGCGACCGCGGTTCGCGAGATGGCATGTGAGTGGCACCATAAAGCTCAGAAAATGCTGCACTTCGTTGTGCTGATCAGATTTCATGAGCACCCTGGCGGCTATCATGCGCGTGTGATGTGAAGGCATTTTGCATTTTATGCTCTCAGAGATGCGATGTTGGATGAAGCGCTCACGATACATGTAATTAGTGTGTTGCTTGAGCTCCAGGCCAAGAAAGCCTCATGACTCGAATTGCACGTGACATGCGGAGTCTTGGGCAAAGTTCTGCATAGGCAAAGTTCTGCATACAGACAGGAGCAAAGGATACCATGAAATGGCGATGATTGTTGGCAAACAGAGCTTCGGGATTCAAGCGACTGATCCTGGTGCAGGGCATAGCTTCTCGCGCAGTCTGATAGGCTAAAGGTACCCGGGCATGCAGGTTTTCAACGGGTGACAGATAGGCTTTTCTTGGAAGCCTTGACTTTGCGTCGTCTGCAATCATCCCGGCTCCGCTTGTCCTTCCTTTTTTAATATGTGCTTGTTGCCTTCGCAACTTCTGTTACTTAAATTGGTCTTGCCAGCGAGGCTGGAAGTATTGAGCAGCACATCAGGATCCCATGGCCATGTTCCAGAATGTCCATTGCTTGCATAGTGCCGCCTATGCATCCTGCTTGAGGTTTGGTGAAAGCCGCCGATGCTCATTCGTCTGCCTTGGCCATAGCCAGCACAGCTGAAGCTGGAACGGAGGCTCCCTTGCGGATGGCTGTTTTTGGTGCCTCGATGCACATAAGAACGTGCTCTAGGGACTGTCTGACTTTCTGGATCTGATTAGCTGGAGCATGTTTCGAAGAGCCTGAGGTGAAGGGCTAGTCGCAGCACAGGCTACTTCTGCTTTCGCCGTGGCTCTGTGTGCTGCCGTTGCCGCTGCCGGGCGTGCGGCGGAGGCTGGTGACAAGTGGCGTTGGCACGAGGCACGAGGGGGTTCTGCTTCTGGTTCTGTTCCATCTGTCAGGTGTCGGTTTGCCTCTTCCAGGGCCTCACCGCTGCATCTCGTCTTCATATCTGCGCATCCGTACAGCAGCATACAGCGGCGCATGCCTTCTGAACCGGAGGCCGAACTGCTTGCTGGCGCTGACATGCCGGAGCTGCGAGACATGCGTGGTCGGCGCGGACCTGGGCTGCGGGAGTTACAGACGGACATTCTGCTACTCGCGGCTGGAAGCACCTTGGACTGCTTGGGATCGAAGCAGGATGACTTGTCCGTACCTGTCCTGTGAGCGGATAAGGCTGCGACTTGGGACTGCGGGATGCCAGCCCGGAGGAAGTCCTCAGCAGCATGCGCGGGCTCGTCCATGAAGCAAAGGAGAGCTAAGATGTTTGTGCTGGCTATTAGTTGCTCGCTGCAATGAATTACCGGATTTGCGGGAGCCAGGCTGTGGCCAAGCAGGTGTTTGTCATGGCACTCCCTGACGTCAACAAGTCGGCGCAGCGAGCGTCCTTCGTTGGATCGACCTTGGCAGCAAGGCCAACGGAAATTTATCTTGTCCAGCCAGCAAGCTTGATCAGAAGCAAGCTTTCGGACCGGAACGCTCGCCCAGTAGACTGGAACGCTATTTCCACATCGGCCCACCACACAGGGTTTTGACCCATCTTGAAACGTCCTCAGTCTATCTCAGTCTGCGATCTGTCTTGTGTGAAGGCGGTGCGCTACCAACTCCAGTCTCTCCCGCTGGATTGACGGTGAACTTGACGGTGCAGAGTGGGTGAATCCAGCGGCCCTGCTGCCATTTGGACCCAGGCCTTGCGCTGCACTCACTTTCCAGCAAAAAGTTGAGTCTCATGAGATCTTGTGCAGGTCAGTTGCAGCTGGATACTGGGATGGGAGCCTGCTTTCAGAACGAGGTGCCCCTTCCTCAGCGATGGCCAAGAGCATCAGGGGACAGGGTGATCAAGAGCTCCAGACTCCTCAGGCGCAGGCTCTTGCTGGTCGATTGGCCTCATCTATCCTTCCCGTTTTGGAGAATGCAACGGCACAGGCTCGAACTGCGCACATGACAGTTGAAAGACAAGAACTTCATGTCTGGCAGTCTGAGTCCAAGATGCTGGATGGACTCGTGGGTGAGAGCAGCTCAGATTGCAAGTCTTCGGCACGTGACGACGGGGATGCCAAGCCGAAATCTCTGATTTTCGGAATCTCTTGTGGATGAGCTGGTGCATTGCAGGCACGAAAGGCATACCCCAGAATCCCTGGAAAGTAGTGATGCATCACCGTCCTTTTTCTCCAAAAGTCTGCAAATGTGCCCCTTTCTGGCAGTCAACAGGCCTCCTTCCACCACTAGCAGCCTGTTGTCCTGGCTTCATTCCTTTCGAAAAGTAGCTTTGAGGTGTCGACGACCAAAGCGAAGGGGCCGCGCAGCTGCCATCTCTCGATGCCTTCTTGGAAGCTTTTCGAATGGAAGACGAGGCCCCAAAATTAGGGGGTACTTTTTGGGGACCCCCATAATGAGGACAATAGTATATGGGGGTCTATATTGGGGTCCCCTTATTTGGGGAAACTACCATATGTTCCTACTGTCAAGTGCGCCTGGTGCATCGTTGGACTGTTTGCGTGTTTGTTCTGGAGGCTTCTGGCATTGTTTCGGGCGAAGATGAGCAGCAGATGCATCGTTTCCAAGAATCATGGCAGGTGCCCTGGGGAGGGTTTCCCAAAATTGGAGGTACCTTCTTGGGGGTCCCTATAATAAGGCCTATATTACATAAGGGTCTACATTAGGGTCTCCCTTTGTAGGGAAGCTACCAGGGTTGGTTTTGGGCTAAAATCCTTCGGAGCATGTCGGCAGCCCAGGTGTGAATCAAGTATGCAAGAAGTCTGGCGAACCGTCTTCAGGGTTGACTATATGGTAATTTCCATAAATAGGAGGACCCTAATATAGATCCCAAATGTACTACTCATTATTAGTGGGAGCACTGTGGGAGCCCACTAATCCCCAGCTCCCATTTCATGTTCCGTTTTCTTTTCCATTTGACCCATTATTGGAAGTAATATCCCTAAATCTAAACCTTAAACCCAAACCCTATCCCTGAACCCTGGGTCCTTCCCTTTAATTGACCAGGTGGATGCAGCAGTCGTGCTGCAGCGCGGTCTTCGACGGCTCTTCACCTCAGGGAGCAGATCGCACAGGTGTACTAATGTCAAAAGACAAGATGCTTATAAACACCCAGAATAACCCCAACATACAATAGTAGCTTCCATGGGTGTTACCGACCATTCTTGCACAAATGTTTCAGGACAGACATGGATACCACTTTTCTGCCATCTAGTGGTGAGCATTTTGACCGGACAGGTTGGCTTTGGCAAGATTGGCTGTGCGTCAATCTTTGAGCAAAGGGTGCATGGCCTCAAAGCTACGGCCAGTAGTCAGCACCTGGGGGATCAGGTTAACAGCGGGGTGAAAACAAACGTTCACTGTTCAAAGAGCCGAGCATAGCCAAGCCACGTTAGAGTTTATGTGCCAAGTGCTTGTCATAGCTTGCGAGGTTCCTGGAGCCATCTCGGAAAAATTCAGATGATGAACTTCAAGAGAACCCTTAAAATGCCTTTGCGATCCGCATGTATTTTCTGCCCCCTGAGCAACCCTACTTGAAGATTGTCCCATCTATCTGTTTGCTTGACGCCTCGCATGCAGTTGAAAGTAGTGGATGACCCACTGATTCAGCAGGGCCCATGGCTACAGCTTGGAAACTAGACTTCAATCCTTGGAGGCGATCTCAACATGCAGCATCGCTCTTTTGGGAGATGGGCTGAGAGGTTTTGGGGCCAGCTTGAAACACTAAGACCAGCACTCCCTGGAGCCAGGGCCAGGTAGGGCTCCAGGGAAACCTTACCTTTTGGCTTCAAGCTTTATGCAGCAGTGCAGCAGATCGTCACATGGGTCCTGGCAAGTTTTGCTGATGGCGACGCGGCAGCAGCAATGGCTTCGCTACCGCAACCAGTTTCTTGACATGAACGTAATGCCCGATAGTATTTATGTCAGAGGAGGGGCAGCAGTCTTACGACCAGAGATCTGAATTCCTCGTATCTTGCACAGTGAGGTGGGGCCGGGGCAGCTGGGCCGGTTGCAGCAGGTCAGCACCATGCTCTTCCTATCTTCTTGTGCATGTGCCAAAGCTTCCCATCCCATCAGGTGGCTCAGCGTGGCAGAAAGGATTTAAGTTCCAATTGCTGGACGAGGTATCTAGCCTGCATCTGTTCACAGCTGTTGGCAGCGCAGCTAAACAATCTTTAAGCTTATGTTCCGTTGCACGCGCGATCTGAGGCGCAAGACGTGGCTTCCTTAGTCCTCGGCTGGCTGTTGTCGCCTGTGATTTGGACTTCTTCATGCTTTCAGGTATCAGAGATGCTGTGTCAGGCTCGACAGGTCCTGCTTGAAAGCAGGGGGCCCCAACATGCGGAATCGTGGAAGAGATTTGACGCACTGCTTGGCAGCCCGGAGCCCGACAAAGGACGAGAGCTTCGCACATGAATGCTGTGGTCAGAAACTCGGGCCTGCCACGGTTCCGGGTATGCCAACATATTGCGACTCTGCCGAGCAAAGCTCATGAGGCAAGGTGAATGGAACACTAAATTGGTGGGGGGGCAAGGAGCCTTGTTATGCCCAGACGCACAACCTCTTTCAGCGCTTTGAGAATCCATTTTGTCAGGAGGTGCTCAGCTTTGCACTCGCCTGAGCACGTGAACGTTGCGTGTTCTTGGGTGTGTCTTTGGGATCTAAGCCTGCTCTGGATGTGTAAGGCGCAGCTGGCGCTCTTTGTCATTCAGCAGGGCACGCCGGCTACTCGTGTATACTTTCAGCAGTTCCTGTCAGGTCCTAGATGCTTCATGTTATGACGGTTGTCATAGTAAGGGGCTGCTTCCCAAGCGCCAGCTTTGACATGGCGGCCTGCTGCAGCTTGGCCCTCAGGCGTGCCGCGACTGCAACTAACATGCCTTGTCTCCCATGCTGCTTCCAGGTAACCCATTAGGAAGACATCTGGGCTACTACTGCCTGAGCCTTTCAAAAGGAAGCATTTATCAACAAAAAGGCTTTGCAAGATGTGGGCTCACTTTGCAGTTTCCCAGGTTGGGATGGCGACTTCTCCAGGAAGCACTGCTGCGGCAACATGGCCGTAATGTTCTTGCTAGTATTTGTGTAGGGAGACTGAAGTGAGGCCATCTGTCAGAGATGGCCACATCGGTATTGAAGTCCAGTCCCAAGTGATGCAAGTAGATTTGGTGCAGCAGGAAGTTCTTGCAAGTTCTGAATCCAACCATATTGGAATTGTGCTGTTGTGAACCTTTTACTTCTTGTGCACAGGCCCTCAAATTGCTGGAGTGCAGACTTCAACTACGAGAAATGCTGCAGCACACCAGATGTCGCTCAGCCGTGTTGGAAGCTCGTAGATTGCAGTGCTGATGGAAAGCCCGCAGGTTGGCAGAGAGATTGGCTGTTGGGACTTCCGCTTCAGCTCGGCTCACAGCAAATCAAGCATTGGAAGCGTGACACGTGCATCCGTGAGGTTATGAGCAATGCTGTCTCGGCCAAAGTGGGGACGAATTGAAAAAGGAGCCGGGACCCCGCTTCTAGAAGGCGGAATAGTGCACAGGCAATGAATTTGTGGATCCAGTGTCACACTGCCCGCATCGGTGATTTTACCGGCTTCAGCTGGTGCCGGTGACGTGCTGTGTTTGTTGAAGACGGCGACGCTCACCTAAGAAAGCTGAAAGGGCCATGGTGTAATGAGAAATCGGCGCAACTACACTTGGTCGGGGGGCTGGCGGTGTTAGATGCCAGGCGGTTGCCATCTGAAATGTCCGGCCTGGCCGTCCTGGACCAGTGCAGATGCGCGCCTGGCGAAAGCTATGCTTCATAGGGGTGACGTACTGCGGAGCCATCCTGGAAAGCTTTGGATCCGTGTTTTTCGGTGTCAAAACTTAACTTTTTTGGATCCGTTTTTGATACAGGGTATGGAGCAACTTTTCACTGGCCGTAGGTGGCACCTCATTTTCTGCGCACCTGTATCAAAAAAAAACAGGCAAAAGGCAAACACGAGAAATGTGTGATTGGTTGGTGGGGTGGTGGGGAACAGGCCACCCCTGCACCAAAGATCAAAGATGCTCAGTGTAGCTAGCTGGCCTCTGCGAACAGGCGCGGTGGCATGCACACACCGCCGGTGTCTACTGCGCTGTAGCAAAGCAGAGGTGCCGCAGTTGCAGTAGAGGCCAGTGCACTGGAGCTCATCCGTGGTTAAACGGCTCGTTTTGCTCAGTATGACCTTGATGATCTGTAATCTGCTGGTATCTGCTGGTCATATTTTGTCTCCGGGCATAGGGAAATGGAAGCGTAAAATCATAGCAGCTTTGCACTTGAATGAGAGGCCACAAGAAGAGGGCAATGAGGGAGGTGAGGCGCAAGGTATGAACAAGCAGACTAGCACAAAATCGAAAGCCTCCCCTCATGCCAATCCTCTTTTCGGATTTTCCGAGCCACCACCATCCTGCAAGCATCTGAGGTCCGTCGGCAATCTCACTGCTTTGTTTGCAGTCGGTTCCCTGAATCTGAGCTGGCTGTGTTCCGCTCATCGATCGCATCAAATGCTCTAGGCCAAAAGTCGTGGCAAATGTGACCGTGGTCAGGTTTTGCCTGCATGGTTGGCAGTTCGTGTGCGGAGAGCCTGTCCTATCAGATCGGCCGAGCACGCGTTGCAGGACCTTCGTTTTTGCCGCCGAATGTGGCAGCATGCGTTGGCAGGCATGGTGAAGCTGACAGGTTGCTGTGTGTGGGGAAGATGAAGCTGAGCCTCAGCAAATTGTGTTCCATTGGGGCAGGAACGGACAAATTAGCTGCAGAGAAGGTCCGCTAGCAACGCTGTGTACTTTTGTTGCAGTGTCTGGCTACTAGACTACGGCACGTGCCATAGCTCGGATGCAGGTGCTGCTCTATGCAAGACGCCTGGCAGAGCACTTTGGATACAGTCTTAGTGTAGATCTGTTGAGCTTCTGGCAACATTTTCAGATCAGTTGTCGAAGGTATTGGGAGCAGCTTGGACGCAGTGTGGCTGCTCCTTTACCTTCTACAAGCAGGTGATGCCTCCAGTTGACCCAGGTCCAAAGGATTGTTTGAAGAAGTTGCGCAGGCTCTTTGTGGCTTTCAGTCGTTTCTTGTGGATTTTGATGGAGAGTTTGGGGAGTTTCGCAGGCGCTGCCTGGCTTTGCCGCCAGTGTTGCTCTTCACGCCGCATCGGCCTCGGTCGCAGTGCTCTTGAGAATTCTTTCGTAAGCAAATGCTGATGGCTTTGTTTTGCCAGGCTGCCTTTGTGCTCACACAATGGCGTGGAGGCTTGCAGCTCTTACATTCGGTCATCCACTCAAACCGCTTTTGATGGCTATTTCAGCTACCTGCTACCTTCTTATGTCGCCCTCTTGGCGGCGTGCTGAAGGTCTTTCCCCAGACAGCGCGCTACTTGATGCTCAACCCTTAGCCAGCGGTGTCAGCAGATTCTTTGGCCTGCTTCCTGATCCCCCTGTTGGCCCGAGCATGCAGCAGAGGCTGTATAGAGAGATGATTGGACGTATTGACGTCCAGGACAGTGTTCGCTGCTATGTATATCTGTGCGCATACGAGCCAGGCCGCGCATCTGCCATCACTTGAACACGTGTTGGTGCAGACTGTAAAATCAAAAGCTCTCATGCAAATCCCACCAAATCTCACTACTGCTTGCAATGCAGGACATGACGAGTGAGGCTTGCGTGTCTGAAAGTGGTGCGCGCAGTCCAATTTTCTGGGTTGTTAAGGGACTTAGATTAAGTTGCCATAATAGGTATATTATATAGTAAATGATAGGGTTTCCACAACATAGTAACTTAAATTAAGTTCCATAACAGCAACCCAGATTTTCTCTTGTAGGCTGGCGGCCTGAGGCTGGCCGACATAGATGAGGCCAGATCGCTGGGAGGACGTGAACCTTGTAAATGACAGTAATAATAACAGGAATAATAGTAGTAGTAATAATAGGAATAATAGCAGTAAAATTAATAATGATAGTAATGATGGTACTGCTAGCAAAAATAACAGTAATAACAGAGTAATTGACATCTAATGCACTTTGCTGGCAAGGCTATTGTGATGCTGATGCAGCTGCGCTCTTACTAGAGTCTGTGAAGTGTCAAGGGCACAAACGCCTCGATATTGGGTTGCTTGTGTTGACATCATCGTTAGATTTCAGGGACCGGCACTTATGCACAACCTTCTTGTTTTCAGGCGAGGCACCTGCTCAGTCTAGGATATCCTAGGATTGTCTTTTGGACGATTTGTGGCTAGAGGGTGATTTCTTGCAGCCATATAAGTAGGCTCTGAGCCAAAGAGCTCCTGGGGGCAACTAGCAAGAATGTACAATTAATTCCGAGCAATGGCAATGGCTCTGCCCAAACCATAGGTTTGCAGTCCCCACAGCGCACTAGACGTGGGGGGAACTGTGTGACTGAAGCAGCCCTGTTCCAATTTCCAGGGCTGCGTACGACAAGTCGGGAGGTGCCCGCCAATGAGGTCATCGTACATCACCGCCCTTGACATTGCACAGCGCGACCGAATAGAGTCTCTGGCTCTGGCAGTTGGTGACCGCGTGGGACCCAGTGTATCCTAGTGTAATTATGGCTTGGAAATAGCAAGTTGCTGTTGAAGCAGCAAGGTCGGTATGAGACCTTCGTCACATCCTCTTTCCGAGGTTCGGACTTAGGCATTTCAGGCAGATGTGTGATGAATGCCTGCAGACGTTCTGCCAGGTGCTCTTGCGGAAGCCATCGAGGTGGCGTTGCTTGCTACAAGCGTTCCCCAGAGCCTGCACTTGGACCACGAGGCCCTGGATCATCTCGGAATGGACTACGTGCGCAGTGCACCCCATCGAAGTCAGTGGGGCGATCAATGGGTTGAGAGGTACCCTGCCAGGGAACCCTGATCTCTCTGCTGCGCGTCTTGGCAGCAGTATCACAGAGGTTATAAATTGTAAATTGCGCAGTTGTCATTCTGGCATGCTGCCTTAGCTTGGGGCTTGTCGACCCATGCACTGAGCAGGTTATGGCGATTTCCCGGCTGGAAGACTTTCCAAAGACAAGTTCAAGCCTTATCCTGCTGGCAGTGGAACGAACCCTTGCGTTCATTTGGCGGTTTGTCATAACATGGAGTCTCAATGACATGGCTCAATGATTTCCATTGTTCCACCTTGCTATGACGTCTACACATTAATCAGCTTGTTTGCTCACAACTCATCCCTCATGTGACTTTGCGATCGCACTTGGTATTTGCCTGCCATGCCTTGACCCGCCTCAGTTGTGATTGAATTTGCGGGGGGGGGGGGGGGGACNNAGGTCAGCCAACAAATCTTTCTCGCTTGTGAAGGTGGGATGTTGTCGACAATGATGCAGAGCTTATGGTGTTCATGCAAGGCATGGATTGTTGCATGAGTGGCGGGAGATTTGAAGTGACAGTTGTTTGAGGAAGCGATTGGCAGCGGGAAGGGACGAGAATTTCATTAGAATTGCAGGCTGGCGTGCCTTCGCTGGCTTGCCGTTTTTTTTTTTTTAAGCATGTTTGAAAGCCTTTTGCTGGAAGACCCGTGGTTGGCCACCATGTGCTTTGCAGCCAGTGTCCAAGCAAGAGATTTTGTGGCATGCTTCGCGTACCGATTGCGTGTCGATCGTGCAGATGCTGAGGTACTATCACAAGCTTGTGTGCATTAGCTACGCGCTCAACATGATTTGCAAACATGTTTCCTTTCTTGACTGCACTTGAACGAGGCTTGACTTTCCGAGCTCCATGCAAATTTGAGTTTTTCTTTTTCACAAAGGCCAGGGAAAGAAATTTATTTGAGTTTTGGTGCTTCGCACACCGTCAGGATTCCAAGTCACGCACAATTTCCAACGTCAGCGGCTTGGTGGGCTTTGCGATCAAGTTTAGGTAGGATCAAAGCAATCTTAGTCAGCATGGTGGGTCACCGAGAAGGATGCAATTTAATGTGTCTCCCTGTCTGGCAAAACTTGATCAATGGTGGGCAGGATCACATCCACTATCCGTTGCAAGCATGGGGTGGGCTTGGGACTTAGTGCAAGACTGCTTCAACACAATTTTTTTGTGGATTGTTTAAGATGGCAAACTTCCATTGACTGACTACCTTGTTCGAGGCAGATGCCATTGGATGTTGCCTCTCTTTGGCAAATAGAGAGCTTTGTAAAGCGGTCAAATTTCGCAGCCGTGGCCGGCTTCGAGGTGTACCCATTTACCATGTGTCGCTTGGGCGCAGCTTGGAGGCTTCATGTGCATGTGGTCCATCGAAAGTTTGGGCCTCAAAATTTGCTTGTGCCAGGTTGGTGAAGTGCCCAGCAAAGCCGCTGGTCCCTTGGGATGTGCCCACAGTGTTTTCTTATCAAGATTGTCAGCCAGCTCTCCATAGCATGGCGGCATGTGAATTCAGGCATGCGCAGTGCCAAGGTTGGAATTGCTGCATCACTGGAACACAGAAGAGGGCACGGGCGCTGGAGAATATGTGAGCGGGGTGCTTAGTCAAGTACTCGTTCGCAGTCTGATCACACATGCGGTGTCAGCTCAGTGGCATGTACAAAAGAATTATGGGTTTTGTGACTTGCTGGGTTTCCATGCAAGGAAATGGCAGAGCGGCCATGGAATACTCACCAGGTGGGACAGACAGGGTGATCCGGTTGTCACCAGTCAGCACAATCAAGTGATTCAGACAGGTGACAAACTTGCATACCAAGTTGCTGACAGTGTAGGCATTGTGTGAGTGACCATGTGATCAAGCAACGATGCTGTCTCTCTTGCCACAGCAACGTACCACCCAAGCCCAAGCAGAAATAGTTTTCGAAGTATGGTTCCTTGCCTACTGCGCCCGCAAAAGGCACAGAGAGATTGCCAGAGGATGACTGGATCGGACCTCGGCAAACTGGCACTGTGAGCTTTGAGCGTCACTCCAGCAAGGGCAGGGAAATCAAATTCTAGGTTTGGCAATGCGGCGTTCCGGTGAATCTAGTTTTTGCATTCAAGCCTGTGAGTTTTTCATTGGCATGCATCGCATTTGCCAAGGTGCTTAGCACTTCCTGTCATGACGCAAGATCGTGACACCGGAGACACGCGCAATCAAAGGACCACTATGCTGTCAACACTCCGTGGATATTTGGTGGAGATGCTGTGCTCCTTTCAGGCTCCTAGCTGAGGGCCTGAACTCGGAAGACTTGCGGCTTCTTGGAGGAACTGGCCAAAGCAGGGCAACTGGGGGAGGGGCCTATCGAGCACAGTCGTCATTTCCTTTGAACGCAGGATATGCTCGCAGTTTGCACCGCCGAGCCCTGAGGCTGTGTTTATGCAAGAACCGCCGAGGTCCGTTGATGTCCGTTGTCAGTTGATGTGTCTCGATCTAATGGGCTTCAAGGTGGCGGTTATGCGTCCTTTGCAGCACATCTTCAAGATGCGCTCATTGCCAAGTGAATTGTGGAGTTTGCAAGACTCCCCGTCCAGTTTGTGGCCAGCTTGCCTTAGTTTCTGAGGCCATGCCAGCGGCGGCAGAATCGCATTTTGCAAGGTGATCAATTTGTGGCTTAGCTGTGGCACATGCTGTGTAAGCTTCTTTTGGAAGGGTTGACCGTTGCTGTGTCAGCTTCTAACCTTCAGAGGCCGAACTGCCCACAAGGTTACCCTGTGAATTGAGTTGAAAATTTGCACAGAGTTGCAAAACCTTCAGAGACTTGAAACCTCAAATGTGACCATTCGGGGTACGGCATTGTTGTTGCCTAGCTTCCTTCTTTCATTGCTGTAGATTTGCCATCGTCAAGCAAAAGGAATGAAGGCTTGAAGTTCATTGCGTGTTTCCGAACATTTTGGTTTTTGAGCAAGCTGCGCGGGGACATTCGCTCCACATCAAGCCATAAAACATGGATCATCAAGTCCTTTCTTTTCGGTTCCGTACCCCTTCCATACCCTCGCAAGGGCTCATTTTTTGCCGTCATGACGCGATCCACACCCTTCCACACCTTTCAGGTCAACCCCCTGCCATATAGGATATGCATCCATTTATTGGGTGTGGATTACAAAAGGCACAAACCTTTTAGCAAACAACCACTTTTAGTAAACAACCAAGTTATTTGAACGTTCAACCGCTGTGTCCCATACTAGCACTGCAAACTCTTCTTGCAAGAGTTGGTGAGAAGAAGGAACATTGTTTTTTGTAGGTAGTTTCCTGCCACTTCTTAGAACATTGGACCCCATGGTTTGTGCCATGTGAGCCCAGGCAGCCTCAAGACCAAAAAAGGTTTTAAGTTTGGGATATAGGGTTTAGAATGCATGTCTTATTTCGATCTGATCCCTAGCGCTTGATCGCCTAAGAGAATCAAACACGAAATCTTGGGACAACCAAAGCCCATACTTCCTCCCGATAGTCCGGTGTTTTTGTACTGGTAAGGTCGGACTTTCAGACGGGCGTGTGGGTGTTTCCCTCCAACATCTCCACCCCCTCGAGATGCTCGAGACGCAGAACAGGCCGTGAACGACTCTAGGGGCAGCGACTCCAGGCTGGAACGCTTCCATGAACCAGCAGAGCTGGTCACGGACTCCGCCGAGATATTCGTCTGTCACCGAAGCCGCGTGCTACAGCTACAATCGTTGCAATCCAGGGAAAGGCGTTGTTGACTGACCGTGCTACGATCATTGCGGTCCCGAGATGCGCGTTGTTGATTGACCGTGCACCAGGAAGTCATTTTGCAGTGAGGCAAAGGCCGTCCGCTTGAGATGAGTTCGGGCACGGGAAGCTGAATCTCAAGGGGGCCATGGCTACAACCCCAAGAAGCATGCTCGAGGTAAATGGGTTCAGAATGCTACTGCCAAGGACTTTTCCGACATGAGCTTGGAAAAAGTGCTGCGCCATCGCACATGCACAGCATGATCAGTCAAGCTTTGTTGGCACTGTCAGCATGATGGGGTGGCAGGTCCACATTGTGCCTTGTTTGCAGAAGCAGATCTCTCCGCAGGCATGTACAGTAAGCAGGTCAACGCCTGCAGGCTCAACAGCGCAAAAGGGGTCGGCGACTAATCCTGCTTTGCAGGCGATGCATCTCCGTAATCACATCACCATCAGCATCCATCAGCCGTCACCCATATTCACCCGTGCTTGCAGTGCAGGATGATGCCGCCTCGGCGCCCTCTTGTCGCGTTAGCCATCCTTGGGGCAGGTGCGCCAGATGTCATCCCCTGTGTCAAGCTCCTGTAACCACATGTCAGACTTTCGGTTTCTTCACATGCAAGGCAGCTGTTGGATCATTTCGCAACCTGCAAGAAGTGTGCGATGGAGAACAGAGGTGGGCTGGGGCTGAGGGCGTCATTTCATGGTGTGAGTCGTGCATTGCTGCAGGGTGTTGGTGGCGTGCCTCCACAGCCCTCAGCAAGATACCAGGCCAGGGTCTACGTTGCAGGAAGGGTAGGGCACTTGCATCACGGTCATGTCAGGGTCCAACGACGGCCCACTGCGTCAGCCTTGCCGTTTTTGGCGCTGCGTTGAGGCTGCCGTGAACATCCAGCAGACAGATACGCATGTGCTTCTAGGGGTGTTTGGATGCTGTTGGCCATTGATTCGCACGATGGCGATGGTTTCGCTACAAAGGGCTCGGTTGATGCACCAATTGCACTTGTCCAGGCAGTCATTTCACCGTCCCCACAGTCTAGCAACCTTGCGAGGGCGAGTTGCTCGGGCTGCTAGTAACGTGGCAGCAAGTTGCTGTCACGCGGCTAGGATTATTCAATCACCTGAAAGTTATGCTAGCGCAGCTACTCGAACTTCCATTTGATGAGGTTTCAAATTGCTTGGGCCCGAAGGTCCTACTGCCGTGGGCCTACAAGCTGGTGACCCTTTTGTTCGGAAGGTGGTTACCTTCAAAGAGTATTGGGCTCAAGGTTCTGCTTAGCAGCGCGCTAATTGGCCTGTCCACAGGCGGCCAGCAGACGTCGTGGAAGCTAGAGAATCGTATGACTGTACGGCCGTTTTTCGGATGAAGGTTTCGCTGTGGTGCTGTTTGAGGGAGTCATCACAACATTCGAGGACCCTATTATTGCACTTGTGCCAAAGCGCGAGTGTGATCCGTGGGCCCGATAGGAGTTGCGTGAAGAGCTTCCAATGCCAGTGATGGCCCCCATCCTTGGTGCCTTAGAATGCCAAAGCCAGTCTGAGATGTTACTTCTTCGCCCATGTCACCAATAGTCCTGGTACAATTGCAAGCTCGAATTTCAGGTGCAGTTGTACTGGCGGGTCTTGTCGCCAGTTTCGGCGGCAAAGATGGCCTTGCTGGTACGGACATCAAGTCCTTGCTGTTCGCTCAGAAGTTTGCTGCAGAGCCATAATAAAGGAGCAGATTTGTGGCTGCCAAGGAAGTCCTACGCGGCCGCAGGCTGAACAACTCTAGCTGAGTCCAGAGGCTTGCATGACCAATCAGATGTGCTAGGCGGCCCTGAACCACCGGCAAACTGGCCGCTCAGGGCTGGAGCCAATGCTTTGCTAAGCCCTGAGATTGCTTGGACCTGCAATGCTGCAATCGCAGAAGAACATCGGAGAGTCTCATCAAGGTCAGCCGCCATCACGTTGGGCTCCGGCAATTCCTTAGGTCCTGAAGCCCCTGCAGCGACTTTGGGTTTGTGACTGAGTTGAATGCAGCGATGCAAGGCATCACGGAATGTGTCGCGGCTGATGATATCTGAGGTGCCAACGTTGCATTTGGTTTGGGCCAGGCCAGCTGCACTGGCTGCACCTTGGTGCCTGGAAGCAATTCGTGCTTCGCAGCTCCCAGAGCTTCCAGCTTTTTGCGTTTGGCAGCGGCCGCTCGGCTCGAGCCGCGCTAAGAGAGCAGGCCCTCCATGTTGCATTCCGCGTGGCTTGAACTCAGAGCAGGTGGTTTTGTTTTGTGCTTCCCCTGCTGAATCCAAAGTGAGCCGTTGCTGCATGGACGTCTGTCTGAGGTGAACGGAATGCCCGCGGCATGTTGGTATTGGACATTCTGGTGTGGTTGCACTAGTTGCACTCAGCCTAACGAACCTTGTGGTCAGAATCACGGACTTCATAGCAGCCTAGGTTTTAGCAGCTTGCATGTGGCATGGGCATCCCCACGCTTGATGCGCCGAATCGGTGCTTACGGGGCCACTTGGCTGAAGATTTTGGACATCCACAAAACCAGATGATGCCTACATGCCTGATACAACTGATATAACTGGTTGCAAGGATGGAGCCTTGCTGGACACATCCGGTCGAGCAGGGATCTTATTTGATCACACGCGGGACCGGCATTCTGGCTGGAAATCCAGGTGCTGGTGCAGTGGTATGTTCAACCGAGGTGGACAAATCGAAGGTCGATGATCACCATCCGCCACCTTGCAGTTCCTCTTTCCAAATATTGGGCAACATATGTCACGAAAGACTCCTGGCAGAGCTTGCGGGTGCCAGAGTGCCATCCTTGCCAGTATCAAAGCCCAGACCGATTAATTAGACATGGCGAGGGAGAGAGCTAGGATGGATAAGTCGAGGCGCCAGCGTGGATGCGGGAATCGGGAAGGGGTCTTGTACTGCGCTGCCCTCCCCACGCAAACTTGCAGCGGATTAACAAATCAAAGCACCTGTGGACATTTGGCACGGGAGCAGGAGCAAATTGGAGACGCTGAAAAGCCTCACAACGAATACAATTATGACTTCTCGCGGGGTCTGTTTTGTCTGCTGCGCTTTGGCTATGTGCATAACATACAAGTATGATTATAGATGACTTTTCATCTTCTGGCTGAGGTGAGGATTATACCTGCGATCCGGACAGGAACGCGGTCAGGAACCATCATAAGACAAAGACAAGAATCGCAGTGTGCCTTGGTAGAAGATGCAGTCATGTGTGGGCTTGAGCCAGTATCCTGGAAGCCTTTGGCAATCTTGCGCAAGGTATACATACAACATCGGTTGCTAAGTGGCAATTCGCGTCCTATTGGTGTTCATTGCTTCATTAGGCACCCTGCTGGGCTCAGGCGGCTACGAGGCCATGCGTGGTGACTTTATTCCCTGTGTCCCTTCAGAAGTGGATGCTTTCCTGCGGCTGGCCCGCAAAATCGTGCAAGACAGCTTGTTTTCGTCATTTGAGTGTGCACAGCAAAGCCGGGGGGAGCTCTGCTCATTTTCGATGCATTGTTCGACGATGGTGCTGAGGTTTGTAGACGTGCGAGGCTCAGCCTATGACATGCATCGCCAACGCAGTACTCATATGGTCAGCTGCACCATGTCTCCAGCCAAGTGTCGGATGTCATATTCAGTCAAGCGTCAGCGGATTTCTTTGCTTTGAGCTTGCTTGCAGCCATTTCGTCAACACAACAACGCATTTCTTTGCTGGCATTGCTCCTGGACGCCATACGAGGAAATTGGCCAGCGGCGTTTCGGCAACAATGCGCTGAAGCTTTGGCAAGCACGCGGGTGGCGCATCCTGAACCACACGCAGATCCCAGGTGGACTGAAGTACAAGAATGTTTGCAGGCACTGCAAGCGCTTTCTGCTCTTGACAGGCACAAAGTACGTCTCTGGACCCAGACTCACGAGCAAGTCACTGCCACCCAGCTTCCAAAATCAGAGCGTTTGTCATCATTCCTGCTTCAGTCCATGCTGTCATCTCAAGGAAGTTCACGCCACCGCGCTGGCTGATGAACGGTGCCCTGGTCAATGGTCAGTTTGATGCTGGCGATCTTGTGAACGTGGCAGTCAGCCGTGCAATCCTGCAAGGAACCTGGCATTGGTTGGTTGAGTACGACGGCAATATTGTGGTGGACTTGCATAGACTTGCACCTTTCCTTCGCAAGCGGAGGAAGCAAGCCCTTGCCACGTGGCCGCACGTCAGCTTCCCGTAGTCTTCCTTTCGTGTGGGACCTGGCAGGTGTTCAACAGAGCATGAAGTTTCCCTGGCCAGGTTCTCCTGAATTGGGGTTACCACACGTCGTGCGCAGAAGACGGGTTTGACTGCTTCATGACGGAAGTGAACAGCATGCTCACGGAGAGAGTTCAGTATGTTGCTTGGATTGGTTTGCATGAAAACCAGCTGCCATAGTTATCAGTTAAGCATCGACGTGTCCTTTCGAGGTTGCGTCATCAAAAGAGAATGTGGTCCGATGGAAGGCGACTTGGCTGAGCCAATTTTGTGCAGTCGTATGTTGGTCACGAAGCACATCTCAAAATTGAGAGGGAGAAGGAGTATTTCTTGCAGCTCGCCCTTCAGGAACTTCTTGAAAAGATGCACCAGGGCAAGCTGACGCATGCTGGTCGGAGTCTTGGCAGCACGGACAAAAAGGGCAGTGAGGGCAACAGTAAATTGGTTTTCAGAATGCAAAAAGAAAGCACGTCATACACCTGCAAATGCAGCTTGGTGCACATCCTAGCTTCGGACTGGTGCAGATTAGGAAGTACTCACCGCCGAACTACTATGAGACGAACGCTCTCGGCTTACCTCCTTCAGGCGAGCCTGGCAATTGGCCGTCCTGTTTACTGAATACAAGGTGATATTTCGCAATTTGAAGCACACCAAAGCCAAGAAGGTGCGGGAAACTTTGCCGCAATGCAGAGAAGTGAGTAGTTGGTTGAAGACATAATGGTCAGTTGATGTATGGATTCAAGTGGAGAGAAGCCGAGGATGCTTTCCAGAAAACGTTTCTGAAATGCCACGAAATACAGCGAGATCAATTTCTGGTGCCGTTCTTCCTTTGGTCTCTTGCTGTGTATTCATGATTTTCCAATGTGCTTCACTCACAGAAGCAAGCCCTGTTACAGCTGATGAATCTGGAGCAAAGGCAGGACGAGCTGAACCAGCATACCGAGGCCTGTCCAGGTTTTTGCTTGCAGCATCACTCTGTTCACGCCGCTGCAGGCTTCACCAATTGACGCTTTGGTGGAGGAGTTGGGCTACTGCATGGTTGGCACTCGTGTTGGGCGAAATTAGGCAGATTTACATAGGCAGTGCAGGCGACCCAACTGGAACAGCTGGGAAACAAAAAAAACTCGCAAGCGCACAGCAGGCAATTGGCAATACTGCATGATGGCATGTTGTTCTATGTCCTGCGGTTGCACACTCCAGACTCCTGAGCACAGCTCCGGGCACAAGAAAACCTTGCAGGTCTTCTCGATCTTCGGAGCCGAAGAAACTGAAGAGGAGATCTACTCATAGCCATGTCATAGCCGTATCTCATCAGCGACGCCTCATGGTAATTGCGCCTCCCAATTCTCTATGGTTCCTCTTCGGGGGGCGACCTCACTGACTGCATGATCTAGAGCAGCTAAAGGAGCCGACGGGGACTGGGCAGTTGACGAGCCAAGAGGCCTTCGGAAAGTGTGTCACAACTGCATGCTGTGCAACGCATATTTGAGCATGGCGTACCTGGTTTTGCGTGAGGATCGCGAGCTCATCGAGAATGCTTTGGAGGGCTCCAAGGTGGTTGCAAGTTTGCCTGGAAAGGCTGGACAGGGCCATGTATGCTCAAGCCGGATTCCAGAAGAGCACCGCATCGCATTTGTACAAGCTTCAGCAAACTTAGATTTTGTCAGCAGGATTTGGACCGTTTGCTCAAGTACTTCCGCGAGGTGGGTACTATCAGAAAGGTGTCTTATGGCGGGTAAGTGGCCTGTGAACAAGTGAAGGTCAAGCTCCAAGCAGGCGACAACCTGATGAAGCACGGTGACGAAGTTCGGAGCTGAGGCCACGTGGAGACTGGCAGACGAGCCCGCAGACATCTACAGACAGACACGTGCCCCTGCTTCAGCGGATTCTACGGCCATGAGGTCAGTGATGACGAACCTGGCCTTTTCGTCACGAAGCTTTGCCACAACAAACACTGTTGGGTTGTTTGTAGTAGCAGGGCAGCCACAGAACTCCCCAGTCATGTCAGCGGCATTAAGGAAGACGGGACTGTTGGACGTGTACGTGCCGGATGGTGAGGCCGAGAAGAAGGCCCCTTGTCGACGTCCATTCAGAAATTGTAAGCTGAATTTTTATTGTCTCACCTCATGCTCTTTTCGGCAAGTTGTTTCTGAGATATTTGCTGTTCCGGACAGCTGTTGCCGGGTCATAAGCTGCAGTTGTCCCTGCCAACAAGGTTTTCACATACGAAAAGAGCGGTGCAGTGGTTGGCGAGCTCGCTGTGCTGTTTCGAGCGCCTCGCGCTGCCACGGTCAAGGCGCCATGTGCTCCATTCAGACTGAGACATTGTGGCCGTTGGAGTCTGCGCCTGGCTTCAGGCAAGAACCGATGCCGTGCTTTGGAGCGTGGACCGGAAATCCTTCGAAGCCTGCGGCGGTCGCTCGGAGGGCTCAATGGCAAGGACTGATGCCCGGCACATTACTGTAGTTAGCTAAAGCTGGCGACAAGTGCGCACAAAGCTGTCAACATCCTTTTTGGACTTGGTTGGTCACTCACCTTGTCATTTGAAGGGGCACCTGCGCAGTGGGACGCTGATGGCATTGAGATCTTGAAAAATGGCACTTGTTGCACCATACAGTGGCAAACTACCCCTATCTCACATCATGTGCACCAACTTGCCTAGCCTGCTCCCTTTAGCTTCTCGTGGAACTTGGTTGGAAGCGCAGCCAGGGGCACTCAACAGTCTGATTAGCTTTGCGCCTTTGCGCACATTGATCACCGTCTTGAACATAGTAGTACCGCGCCCGATATGTATGCCGAGACGGCAAATTCTCCCAACAGTTGTTTTTCTTCCAGTAGGAGTGCAAAAGCACGCGCATGGTGTCTTCAAACTGTCGTGCAAATACACCAGATGCTCGACATTTGCTAAACAGGGTGCGTTAGAGGGTGTGTGGTGCCTATCGTCGTGACATTGCCCTGCAATGAACGTGTGTTGATCCTCGTCAGCTGTTGCAGTTTTCAGTACTGCGAATGAGCTGCGACTTATAGCTTCTCAACGAAATTGTTTAGTTTGCAATGTACTGCGCCCTTGTGAAGGGCATATGGAACGAGCTGTGTAACCACATTTCTGGGAGGATGAACCAGAACCCAGATGCCTTGCTGGCGTCTGGAGCGGCTGCAGGAGTTGCTGCCGGAGCGGGGCCTAGTGAGCTCAAATGCGTGGAGTTTCCAGCTATATTATCATTAATATTTATTATAGTAATATTAATATTAATCTTAGTATTAATACTATTATTGTTATTATAATTAATAATAGATATACAGCTGATATCAGCTGATGACTGTAGGGCCTTCCAGCTCTCGCCTTTCGCGACACTGGAGGTTTTAATGCGCCCATCGCAGGCATTTTCTTTGCCTCGGAGGCTTCCAAGAAGTGGCAGCTGGGAGCCGCTGTCCCCTTTAAGTTACCATAGTGGCCTATAATGGAGAATCAAATGGAAAAGAAAATGGAAAATGGAATGGACACTGGGGGAATATAGGGATTAAGGAACTTAAATTAAGTTACTATCTGTCTGTTTCAGGTGGTCAGACCTGCTGATGATAACCAATTAGATCTGACGACAAGGCCCGTTGACCGAGCGGTGCTCGGATAGCCGATGCTTGGCCATTACCCCAATATAACTCCGATATATATACCCTATTCTAATATAGTAGCTTCCATTTTATTTCCAATTATCCGGATGTAACCCCTACATTCTTTCTCGCGAAGGCTCCTGGCCGCAGCAGTCAGTGCAGCAGTTGTGCAATCGTTTCTTCCTGCTGCACCCTCAGGGAGTGCTAGCAGTGAGCTTGCGGAAATTCTGCTCATCTACGGCCCTAGTCACAGCTTTAAGGGTGGACCAGCCATCAAGACGAACGACTTTGCGTGGGAAGGTGGCAATGTTGCTGGATGCTCAACTTCTGCTGTCTTGCTCGCACACCTTTGCCTTCCAGAGCTCAGGAGCTGTTATCCTTCCTTTTGCTTGGAGTTCTCACAGGCATGGCGCACCGGTCCTGCATTTTGTTAGGCCTGTTGACTTTGCAGTTGCCGCACAAAAGCCAGAAATTGTGCTAGGGCATTGCCTATAGCCTATAGCGCATTTGGCGTGCTGGGGCAGATGACGCAGGCTTCGTGGCTTATGGCTACAAGAAGGTTGCAGGACTTGCACGTGACGCGGCTTCTTTCCTAGCGGACAACGGTTGGCCAGCAATCTTCCTACCAGCGGCTTGAGCCTCAGCTGACCGCAAAATTGCATACAGCACAGTGAAATTGCACCTGCGGAAGGCAGGCGCTCTGCTGACGGTTTTGCTCTCCCTTCTGGTCAACTCCCGCGTGCAGTTTGATGGCTTCGGGGTGCGAGTCCAGCCACAGTCGCAAGCAAGGAGTGTCTGAGACGGTTTTGTGAGGCGGTCAACGAAGTTCTGAAGGATGCCTCCCAACCGCTCAGCATGTCCAACATGAGCCTCGAGCCGCTGCTGCAGGACACGGCAACAGGTATATCCATATCCAAATTGCAAACACATGGCTTTGAAAGCTTACCATGCTGAATCATGCTGTTCATCTTAGTCAAATTCCCGAGGTGCCACCAAAAAGTTTGTCATGCTTATGCAATTTGCAGGACCGCGGTTCAGTTGGTCTCTTTGGTGCTGCAACGCTGCTGGTTCTCATGGTGCCCTCCTCTTGCTTTCATGGCTGCTACATTTTCATAGCCGGGAGGGGATTCCGCACCATGCAGGTAGTCAAGATCATGGCAACGTCTTTCTCCTCCGCAACCGGTCTAGTTGGAGGTGCAAACCCAAATGCTACAGCTCTTTGCTAATTAGAGCTTCCGGCTTTGCCAGGTACATTTGCGCCCTCGATCTATGTGGGTGCCTGTTTAGGAGGAGCTCTTGGACGATTGATGGAGGCCGACTGTGGCAACCGTGCATTTGCGAGCAGTCGTAGACATGCTGCAGTGCTCGGTGCCTGACCGAGCCGTTGGCATGGTGCCTCTACAGGGGAAGTCTTTGGGCGAACGAAATCTCGGGGGGTGGTTTCAACGCATTCCTTGCTTATCAATGGGTGTCCTCTCAATGGGTCATGATGGTTCCCATCTCTACTGGCTCGCTTCAATTCGTTACACATCTCTGGAATCTATTCTATCCGTTTTTCATGTTTAGCCAATGAACTGCGCTGCAGGGATTAGCAATGGCACACTCTGATGCTTGGCAGCAATAAGCCAGTATCAACTTCAAGCAACAAGTCTGTGCAATGTGAGCAAGGCAACGACGACCTATATTGTTGTGGGCATGGCCTCTATGCTGGCTGCAAACTGTAGCGTCGCTTTCTCAACAACTGAAGATGGATGTGGCCAAACAGTTGCGAATCTGATGGCTTGGTCGGTAGCTGTTGCGTGATTTGCGTATCCAGGTTCCCATCACATCTGTGGTTCTTGCGGTGGAGCTAGCAGGTGGTGCTAGCTACGAGGTGGGCAGCGCTGACTTGTGACTGTTGCTGGCCAGCGCAAGTGCTTTGCCAAGTTGGCTGAAAAGAGCTTGTAGTGGCTCCTAGCCAACAAAACGGCTCCTTAAAGCCTAAATCCTATGGGGCTTTTCCAGGCCACTTTACCACTCATCACGGGAATTGGCGTGGCACTTTACGTCCGTTCGTCAGCCTTTGAGCTATGAAGCAGTTGCCAACAATAGGCACACCCCCAAAGCAGACCCTAATATGATACTATAATTATAGACTATAATCCTTGTTGTCGGGAACCCCAAAATTGTACCTTCAGTTTTAGGAACCCTCACAAAGCAGCTGGCTTAACCGGGCTTCCTAAGTCTGTGAGGTCTCGGCAGTGCTCCTCCCGGCGCTCCTGGATGGCCTGGACCGCAATGCGGCTCTGAGCAGGCGAGCTGGTGCAATCACATACAGGGTTTCCCAAAACTAGGGGTACCTTTCTAGGGCTCCTCATAATAAGGATCATCGTATTTTGGGTCTATGTTGGGGTTCCCTTAGTCGGGGGAAAGTACTATATACCAAAATCTGCATACAAACGGTGCATTCGCGAGGCTATCGAACGCGGCAGCCGGCTCAGTTTTGCTCAAGGAATTTTGGGTGTTGTTCTGCCGTTCGCCGCAAGTGTTACGTTATCTGAGGCAGAAGATACCGGAATGTGAGGTATTTTGAATTGATTAGACGTTAATTTAGAATTAAGCTGCAGATGGGGAGGGCAATGACGGACAAAGATTGCCTTCCCTCCCTCATTCGCTGAATCAGAAGCTCCTTCCTGCTTACTTGAAAGAGAAGAATATGCCATAATGCCGCGTAAAACGTAAAGAATTGAACGAAAAATTATATTTAGGTTAAAATTAGGGAAAATAAGAAATGAAATCTAAAGTACCTTCATTTCATATTAGATCGAAAAAAGACATATAACCTTGCACTATTATACAACATTTGCATATTTACTCTATAAATATACTCAATAAAGCTTCCAAAAAATCATTTTTTTTTGGAAGATTTGTCCCTAGCAAACATGATAAGCTTATAAAGCTGCCACCTCTTCGCAGAGCGCCCAGACGGCTTTTCCCAAAATATCCTGGATATATTGGAAAAGCGGTTCGGGACCCGGGAAACCGGTCCCGACTAAACACGAAGCCGCCAAGGCTTCCGTTCAAGCAATCTGCTAGCTAGGCTCGTAGGTGGCGGTGGCACTACGGGGTGGTGGCGGTGGCACTAGGTGGCGGTGGCGGTTAGTGGCGGTAGCGGTAAGTGGCGGTGGCGGTCGGGATCGGTGACGGTGGAGGGGGGGCGGTAGGTGGCGGTGGCGGTGGCGGTGGCGGTGGGTAGCGTTGGTCGGTCTGGCTGGCGGTGCGGCAGTGCGGCGGTAGGGCGCGGGGGCCGGGCGATGCGGCGGCGCAACGATACGTTTGGGAAATGGCGGCGCGGGACGATGATGATACGATTTCGCAAAATATAATTGATATATTTGAAATATGCTTAAATTCAGATATTTTGATTAGTATTACATATATTAGTGATTCGGACGTCTAATTTTATAGATTACTTTTTTTCTTATTTGTATATATTTTATCGGATCGATTCTCTAAAAAATAATAGATTTATTAGAAAAATATTTTTATGATATATAATATACTGTCCTCTATATTCTATACAATATATAGGAATGATTTTTTGAGAATATGATTATAATATTTGATAAATGATAATTTTGGAATATAAGAAAATATTATGGGATTCGATTTTTACTTCAATATTACAGAATTCTAAATTTATTTTTTTCATATGAAAGATTTTCTTAATAGGGTGCCTATTTGAAAGCTGGGAAATGATTCTTATTGTTCTTGAATGCTTTTGCCCGGAGGGTACGTTATTACAAGAGAATTTTCGGCAAATTAAGGTTTTTAGGAAATTATGGATGTTGATATTAGGATATTTCAAAGGGGGATATTGGAGATAAGAAGAAGAATAAAATCTTATGAGATTTGGATAAATACGTTATAATTATTATTTTATATATAGAAGAGCGTTCTCAAAGAAATTTCTATTCTCTTTTGATTGAATCTCTTCCCGGAGAACTCTCTCTCTGTCTGCCGCTCAGCGCAGATCCGAAGCGATGGATGACGAATTACCTTTAGGAAGGTCTTTTGGGCGAAGGTCTCACTGAGATATTACTCGTGCATTATCTCCGTTTCTATCTTTATTTCTGCGGGATATTAGATCCCTGGACGTTCGGCGGGGGTTTTAATATATACTCTGGAGACCTGACGTCGTACGACCTTTCTTTTTCAATCTCAGGGCATAGGATTTGAATCATTGATCTTTGAATATTCTAGAGGCCTGGAACCGGAAGGAGATCGTTTTCTGATTTCGCTTTGCCGAGGTATCGATGATAATTTACCCCGAAAGACTGGATCTACCTATCAGATATTGAAACAACGTATTTCCTTCGTGATTCAGAAATATGGGCATACTTGCTTGCAGCGGGCTAGGGACCAAAACCAGAGCCCGTCCAAAATCTATGATCGTTCTATTTAACTCCTGCAAACATATTCTGAGGGAGGATGATCATTGGAATTGCTGATAGGATCCCACGCGCAGGATATGATGATTCTGAATTTGAGGGGACGGGATCTGAAGCGAATAGATGATTGGAGATAGCGTATCTCATTTTCTCTTTTATTCTCCATTTCGTTTGAGGGTCTGCTGCTGCGTTATTGCTTTTCCTTCTTTCGGCATCTTCTTTCCCGTCTAATTCGTGGCGGGCGATGCCGGGGTTTCGCAATTGGAATACGGATGCCGAATCTTTTGGAGATTCTTTTTCTCTCAAACGAATGGGAAGATTGGAAATCTTGAATAGCGAGATTTCTTCTTTTTATCCTCGGAAGCTTTCCTCCGGAACGGTATTCCGCATGATTTATCTCTCTTTGAAATCCACGAATTTGCCTTCTTTTCTTTGATCTATATTATTGAAATCACGGAGAAATTTAGAATTCCCTTTTTTCTCCTCCCTAGATCTCGCATCATGACGAATGAGATTGACGTTATTGAAGGGATGGACTCGTAAGGGAATTATTGCCAGGGTTCTATCAGCGGGCTAGGGGCCGGGCGCTATCAGTCCGCTATTAATAGAAGATTGCTCTCAGGACCGTCAAGAGAAGGCTATTGATATCGAGACGTTATTGATAGGATATTGGATAGAGAGCTCTCGGACGGAGACCAAAGAATATAGTTAGACCTATAGATATCATGAGGGATTTTTTGCGGGAATCTTATAACAACGCTGTCCGGGCGCTATCCGGACATTACGACGCGATTGGCAGATTATTATTGCCAGATGGGATATATTATCAGGGATTATTAGATCGGAGAAGGATCTATCAAGATTTTTTCTTTATATTAAGGATTGGGGCGGATATACGAAACCCGTTCCTAGATTATCATAAGAATTCTATCAACGATATGCGGATCAAGATTATTTGGGGATTCTTATTAGGATATATTTGCCAGGGATATTATTATCAAGATTTTATATAATGAATAGAATCCGGGCGTTGTAATCAGGACGTTATTGCCAAGCATATTATCATCAGAGGATTGGATCCAGGGGCGTTATTACTAGATTGTCGGGGAATTCTTGCCCGGGGGCTGTCGTAACGAATATATTTGGGGGCGAGCTATCTATTACTAGAATATTGATGATAGATTGCTATATATTGAATTATTGGCATACGAGCCAAGGGCGAGGAATTATCCGGACGCTATTATTAGGAGGCTTTCGCCAGCGGGATTATTGCCAGGGCTGTTGCTATTGCTCGGGGAGCTGCTGCCAGGGCGTTGTTGCCAGAATATTATATAGGGAAAGGATCTTCCGGATTTCATCTTCAGGACGTTATTGCTAGGATTTTTTTTGATAGGATACTGTCAGCAGGGATTGATATAAAGAAGCTATTGGAGAGAACTTCTTCGTTATCAGGATAATTTAGGGAGGAATATAATTCCCAAATACTATTGATATCATCTATAGAGTTGTTAGCCGGATCCTGATTAATTTCGATATATATCGAAAGATGAATATGATGACGGCTCTTTGAAGATTCGAGATTTCCTTATTATATATCCGGATATATCTATCGATAGAATCGACGGATCCTCTCTAATATTAACGAGAATAGGATATCTTATAGAAAATTGATATATAATAATAGATCATAATATTCTCGAAGAATTCATATTTTCCGGATTTAGAAATTTATATCTATTTTTCTGCAAAGTATGATTTCAAGATAATATTCGATTCCCATTTTTAGAAATTAGTATTTCATTTCATTATTTTTCTATGAATGAAGAAAAATTATGTCTAAAATATAGATTTTTTAATTTTAGACGATATATTTTATAATGAAAATAATATAAAATTAGAGATATTCTATCTTGACTTTGAAGAATTTAAGAAAATTATTTTATAGAATTCAATATTCTTATCATATTTTTATTTCTAATTTAGAGATAAATAAGATTCTTTTTTTTGACGAAATAATTTTCGATAATTATATCCAGAATATTCGGAATAATCAATTTATAGAAATTATTTATGATTTTGATCGAATTTATAGGAAATCAAAATATTCTATATATTTTTCTTAGATTTTCAATCGATAATTCATGATATAAATCGATATATCATCGTATCAAATATATATATAGATTGCTTGAGGATATATCATAAAAAAAACGACATTTTCTTTGAATTTCCATTATATAAATATTATCTATTTATATTTTCATAAAATTTCTCTTAAATCAGCAATGAGATCGATAATTCATAATGATTATTATAAATATATATAAACGATTTTCTCTTATAAATATTATTTTGAATTTCTATTTCATATAATTTATATATCCAATAAAATCTTCTCCGATTCTAAAATTAGATTCTTAGAGAAAGATATTATTTAGGAAATCATATATTCAAAAAGAATCGTAATCACTGAAAATCGAACCGAATTCTATTAGAGAATATCGAATACAATATTTGAAAATTGATATTAATTACAAGCTATATAAAAAATATTATATTATTGCAAGAACTAATAATCACTCACCAACTATGATTTTCCGCCCTCCAGATCAGATAGAATTAATAGATCATTCATTTTCTATTATAAAATGAAAGCTTCAAAGATCTTTATATCTAATCATAGATAGACGCTATTCATTTCTTATATTTATATTATAAATTCTATTCATATATTTCTTCATAGAGAGATTCTAATAAATCTCTGATAGGGTCTTCGATGAATATTTCAGAAATGATATATCTATATTTCTTCTTTCATAGATTATATTCAGTAATAATATTACGTACCTAATATTTTTTAGATCTTCATATAGATTTGAAATAGATACTATATCTCTTGATAAGAATTAGACTCTGCCTTCCTACGATGATCTTCTTTCTCCTCAAATAATATCTCATATATTTCTATTTTTATAATAGAATCGATAATTTTCTCATTTTATTTTTGAATTAAGATATCCATTTATTTTTCTCTTTATTAGAGAAAAAATTAGGACTATCGAATTAGAATGAAAATATTTGAGGAAATTTAGATCGAAGTTCTTGAAGAAGATAATAGCATCTATATTTTTCCATAAGATGATTTATTGAATTCGAAATCGCCATTTATCATAAAATGATAGATCTATCTTCTCTCTGATAGAATCGAAATGGCTGCCGCTCAATATGAAAGATTTGGAATAACGAAGAATGAATATCTCCAGATCATTACAGCAAATCTAAGTTAACCATGGGCGGGTTACTTGCGTTTCAATCCTGGCTAGATTGACCTACATTACGACAACCCTGACAACTTGTCATCAACTAGCGGAAGGAAGTCTGCCTGTCTACTTCACTCGTGAACAAGCGACACTGCATCTAGATCTCTAGATCGGCCTAAAGCTGCTAATGGCCTACGCCCTAGCAGTAGCTGACTGATTCTGAAGCAGCACCTGGAGCAAGACCGACACAAGTGCTGGATACAGGCTTTTGAGTCAGACTTGTGCTGCAAGTTGGTGGCGAACGGATCGGCTATCTCCGCCGCTCAGTGGGTGGCCCCAGGTAATGACAGCCCCATCAGCACGCACTGCTGCGAAGGCGCCACTGGAAGCGTGAACCTCGAGAATGTCGCGGAGTTGTTCGCGTACCTTTCTTGCTTCTCTGATGCTCGAAAAACTATGCCCTGCCTTGTCAACTAATCAAACGCAAGACTGCTAATGACTGCTAAACTGCTTCGGATGAAAGTTTTTTGCAAAAATCAACGCTTCTTGAGGTAATCCCGGAGTAGGTCTACCCCCTTTGCTGCGCAACTTGAATTGCTATGGGGCCATGCAGGATTTTTGTTATCAAGCCAATGTAGAGTTTAGTCTTTAGCGTTTGAGGCCGAGGAATTACCGAAAGCCTTTCCGTAGACACCCCGTGTGGTTTCATTGTAATCTAAACTACTTAAAACCCGTCTGTTATGGATTCCTCCCACTACCCCCCACATGTTACCACCCCCTAGGGTTTCTGCATCAAGGCTACTTGAAGATAACTAGGGCTGGTCAATCAGCATGAAAATCGGACGGGTGGTGATCACCATTGAGATCTGCGTTCCAGTGTGCAATGCTACACTTTGTTCATCTCACATTCAACATTCCCCATGTTCACTGCTATCTTTGGGGTACATGTTGTCTATTGCTGACCGGGACAGCATAGGGACTTCCAGTCCCCGGCATTTGGAGTTACTTGGAAACCAAAATCAACAGCGCACACAGGGATGACTACCTTCACCTCTGGACCCGTTACCAGTTAGGCAGCCAGAAAGGATTAAGTTTCTAAACCTAGGACCTATTCGACTGAGCGCGGAACATGCAATCTTGAAACATGGCCAGAAACGGAAATTGGCAGTAGCACGTGTAATGATGCTAGCTTGCGTTCTCAAGATGCAATACAACATAAAAAGGGCGTGCTTGCACAAGCAAGGCTACTGCGCTGCTGTCGCCTCCATATGCTGGATGACCCCAGGTTACCACCTTTCCCATTGAGGTGAGGGCCGCAAAGGCACCCAAGGAAGCATGAACCTGCTGCACGTCTCCTGAGCCAAACCGAGAATTCACGACTGCTCTTACTTCATCGTATGAAATTGCTTACCATTTCGAAGCCCGATTACACTGCACGATCAAATCGAATACTTCTCATCCCAAAAATCTCAGCTGGCTGTGCACGCCACTGCTGAAGCCACCATATTCTGGATGGCCCCAAGTTACGACCGTTCCATCTTCTCGGATTGCGGCAAACGCAGTTTCGGCAGACTGCACATCGCGCACCTTTTCAAGGTTCCTCTGCACCGACCGGCTGTCGCCTCCGTACAGTGGATGGCCCCACGTCACCTTGCCACTCACTCAACTGGCTGAACAGCTGGCAGGCAAAAGACACTACTCAATCATGAAGCCATGTCGACCAAACAAACGCAACGAACAATTCTTGCTTCCGTGTCACGACGCTGCCACCTGTACAAACTGCTGCGAAGGCCTTGTTGGAGGAAAACACTTTTCTGACTTCTGTCAGCTGCGTCTGAACAGGCCGGCAGTCACCACCGCTCAAGGCATGACCCCAGGTCCTCACGGTTCCATCTGTGTGGATGGCTGCAAAGGCACCACTGGAGCTGTGGACGGATTCCACATTTACCAGCTGCTCCTCATCAATTGCTGCAGAAAAACTGCCAGACCAAATTATCACTTCTACTTCTTGTGCTTTAACATTGCTACTGTAATCTGTAAGTGGGCATCAATAGTGGCAGTACTAGTGGTGGCAGCGGCGCAGGTTACGGCAGCATGCGCAGCATCTTCTGTGATCTCATTCCCAGTGCTACTGGTACTAGCTTTGGTCACAAATGCATGTTTCGCTGAAAGAATCTTTGTTGATTCCTACTCGTGGCAAGTCAAGTCATCATCAATAACAGAGATGGCAGCGGTGTTGGCATCAGCAGCAGCGGTGGCGCCCGGCAGCAGTAGTCTTCGCACACACCCCCGCGCATCACTTCATGCCAGGGCAAGGCAACATCTCGAATTGAAACCCTGATAGTCTTAGGTACCAGTATCAGCCCGAATCGGTCCTGCATTGCTGAACTGTCACCCCCATACTCGGGGTGCCCCCAACTTATGACCCTGCCATCGTAACGCACAGCTGCAAATGCTTTGCCCGAGGCGGCGATGCTTCGAATGTTGACCAGCTCATCAACAATGGTGCTGCTGTCACCTCCTTGCTCTTCGTGCCCCCAGGTTACCACAGACCGATCACCCCGCACTGCCACGAATGCAGCCTCTGTGGAAAAGATTTCTCTTACATCCACCAGCTGCGCTGCAACGCAGCGACTGTCTCCCCCATGAGTCGCATGTCCCCATGTCACAACCCTTCCGTCGCTGCGCAATGCCGCAAAAGCCTGCATTGAGGCAAACACTTGCTCGACCGTCTGGAGTTGATCTTGTACAGCTGAGCTGTCGCCACCATGGTCTGCGTGGCCCCAGGCAACTACTGAGCCGTCTGCCCTCACTGCTGCCAGGGCCTTATTAGTTGAGTAGACGTCATGCACGTTGAACAGCTGGTTGCGCACGGAGTTGCTGTCTCCACCATGGAAACGATGGCCCCAGGTAACAACGGAGCCATCAGCTAGAATGGCAACAAATGTGCTTGCCCTGCGGTGAGATCGTAATTTGGGTCCAGCCTGTGCAACTGCACTCAGAACAACTCCGTCCTCCAAGCCGCTCTGGGCAACGCTGCTAAACAGATTCAACTGCATGCCAGACGGCGTAAGCAAAGCCACTAGCGTGCGCCCCATCTTTGCCTGTGCCATCAGGCGTACACTGGCAAGTATGGTCTCTGCAGAAACCTCAAGGGACACACACTGCCCGCTCAACAACGCCACCGACACACTCACGGCCATGGCTTCGAAGCGATTATTCGGTCACAAAAGGATTCTTAGCGCTCATCTTTTGCCTCTGTTGCGACTTTTCTTTTGGTCATCCAAGTATCAGCACCTCTGAACGCCAAACCCCGCAAGCTAAGATCACTCACCAAGCAAAGAGGACGTTCAGAAGGGAACATCACTGTTTCGAATGACGTGCAAATGCTGGACTGTCTCAGCATGTTTGCCTACATGGTCTACTGTTGCGATGCACTCCCTATTTGACTTGAACCAATGACTTGAACCAAATGGCTTCGGATGTCATACCCAAGTTGGATTAAAGATCATCCTGAGCCTGGCCGCCCTACTCATACCAGTAGCAGCCCAAAAACCTCCGACACCTTTTCGAAGTCGGACTTCAGTATGTTTGTGTTTACGTCCTTGAGCCTCACGCTGTGATCCTCCGCACTTCCTATGCATGGTGAGAACTGTAGAACACCTGCCTCGCCTGCGGAAGCCTATACGCCCAAGAAGCCATGAGGGCGGTCAAAACAACACACACACACATACAAGGCTCCTGGGTTGTGTCCTAAATCAACTTCAGGGTTTTTGCCATACATGTTGCCAACCACTTTGCCCTGGTTTGTTGTGAACTGGAGTCTGCTGTCCAACGGAGTACACATGCGGCATTTGAGGTTCCTTGCTGATGATCTGAGTACTCACTGCTCGGCTGGCCTTCTTCTGTAGCTCCTGCCTTCAGATATACCCAGGCTGGGGTCTAGCAAACAAAATGTTCTGAGGAAAAAGACCGAACATGCAAGTATGTAGAGCGCGCACTTCATGGAATGCAGATTCTACTGTAGCCAGCTCACGATTCATGTATTCGGCATGTTGATCGGCAAAGTTGAACTAAATAGCAACAAACAATTTCTGGACAGCAGAGGCTTCAATTCACACCTACCGCAAGTATCCGAAAGTCAGTCCCCCGCTAAGAAGAACACCTCGCACACCCGACACGCCCTCCATGCAGTCGCCTTATAGTTTTCAACCCTGGCTGTACCTCAGGCCCCAGGTGACAACACTCTGACCTAGGAAATCAATGCCCTCACAATGCAGGCAAATGTGGCAATTTTGGCGGCTGGAAGATCATGCGCTTCCTGGTCACACGCCTGCCCATTCGGGAAGTCATTCTTCTGCTGCAGACTGAATACATGGCGGAATGCCCGCTGCTGTGCATTGCGGCGCGAAGGCAATTTGCTCTCCTGTTGTCATCTAACAGGCCATGTCGTACAGTGACGTCTCGAGGCCAGTGTCCTACTTGCCATGACTGTAGTGCTGTTTGCTGGTTGCGTGACTGAGTTCTCCTCGTGCTTCGTCGTCGTTCGCCACTAAGCTTCACACATGACTAAACAGAATGGGGAAAAGGCTTGGGCTGATGGGCGGAGACTGTGACCAAGGGCTGGTTCTCTTTGCGCCTGGCCAGCCTTGCCAAGCCAGAGCAGCCTCCACAGCTTGATCCTTCTGTGAGCTCGTCCCATTCTGGTACGTCCATTGCGCGGTTCCCGCACATTTGCCCTGACTTAAGCCTCCTTGGCAATCATTTCTCCAGGACTGCTTCTCTGCATCATTGTCTTCCTCCTCGGCCGGCTTGCCTAGCGGCATCCTCTGCCGAACCAAAGGCCTAGTAAGTTCTGCAGGGTTAGAACGACAGCCGTCCCATTCTGGATGGCTTAGACTTTGGAGCTCGCTGAGCAGAGTCACCAAATGATGTGGCGCCAAAGAATCTCGGCCGCAAGCTCCGCACTGCCCTGCGCCTGAGAAGTTGTGTTTGTAGACAATTCTTAACCGTTGGCATCTCTCACATTCTCTGCCACTCGAAAAATTTTGCAGCAACCAATCACTTACAGGAAAAGAAGAAAGGAACGGCCCTCAAAGGGGAGGAGAGAAGGGAAGGGCCGCAGCGGTTGTTTCGAGGTGTTTTTGGATGATGAAACGATGCCAGAGGCTGGTGCCTTTGTAATGAACTGGTTGTGGCCATCTGGCAACCGAACATTACAGTTGCCCTACTGGTCGTGGACGTGTTGCTCTCTTCCAGCTTCATTGCCAGCCATGGGAAGCATGGAATCTATAGATCTGCAGCTGCAGCACTTACTAGAGTACGTTTTGCTTGTGAATCGTGGTATGTCCTCTAAGAAAACAGATGGATGGCGCAAAGCAACCGAACATGAGTTCAAGTGGAAGAGCTCAAGGTGATTTTCAGCAAAAAACGCTTGGCCTTGTACAGATACGCCAGATTCCATGCGGCTGATCTCCGGAGGATGATCAGGTCTGTCCTGGCTGCTGACAAGGCTTAGGTAGGGAGTTCATTTGAGATGGATGTTGACGGGTTCTTCGGTCGCAGGATTCATCCGGTGTCATTGTGCAGAGTTTGAACTAAAGCTCCCCCATCCTCTGGTTCTCTGACTGGGATACACCTTGGCGTCTCCAAAGTGCTCAAAACATGCCATAAACTGATGGCATGCCGAAGAAAAATATAATTGTGTAAGCATGCGTAAGAACACTATGAAGACAGACAGATTCAATTCTTGGGCCGATGCCGTCGCAGAGATCGAGTGCGCTCTCATATGCCTGCATGCAAAGCCAGACAGAAGGAACGTTGTCACGGAATGCCCTCAGCTGAAGGGGGTGCTGACCCCAGCGCAAGCAATCCAGATTTTGAGTCTGGATTTCTGGATCCCAAGATTGATTCCTCAACCCCTTGCACCTGGACTTGGCGTGCTGGCCTACACAAGTGAAAGCAAAGTGCCACAACCTGCAGCACTTGCAACAATGATCACCCTCCTGTGTGCTCCTCCCGCAAAGCATGAGGTTGTTTGGCTGGGGGCGACGGGGCAATTCCTTAGGTGTTGCAGGGCTAACGCGTTTTGCGGAGATGATTCTACAGAGGTAGACACCGTCAACGTGAGTGCAGATGTGTCCCAGCAAGCTCACGTTGCCATGAAGCACATGCTGATCAAGACTCAGCTTGCCTAAACGACGAACACCATCCTGCTTCTGGTGATATTGATTTTGCCAAATTGCGAAAAGCAGGAGGATCTCCAATCGCATCCAGGGACTCAGCTTGCCTTCTTCACCCTGCTGTGCCATGTTAGAGAAGATGGCAGGTGGCAAGACGGGTTGTGAAGTTGTGGACACCGATTGCAAGATCTTCTCACAAATTCGCATGCCTTGAGGCCTGATCTAAATGCCTTGAAGCTCTTACAACTGTGTCCGTGGGCCCCATCTCGCAGCCTCCACAGCCAGGTTGACCATGCTCAGCTGATGAAACGCTCGGCCTCAGGCCAAGCTAGTATGCGCCGATAGCGATTATGGTCCGTTTCAAAGGCTGACAACCTTCGGTAAGATGTGAGCCATAGTTGTATGCAACCTCTGCTTGGATGGCCAAGCGGTCCAACCTGGCAAAAGTAAACTCTTTTCCTTGGCTGACCACCACCCACACTGGGTTTTATTGCATCTAGCTCTGCTGTTGAGCGCTTTGCAAGCTATGGTAGCACGATCTGTCTGAAAAGCATTCAGACTAGCCAGGGGGACGGGTCGTCTGATATCGCATCTTCCCAAGGTTGCCGCCTTGGATGCAGGTCCACATCTCCATTACTTTGCACCGACACTGGCCACAAAAAAGGCAAGCTGCTCTGACGGCAGTCCGTCCCAGATCGATGGATCTTCCTGCAGATTCAAGAGCACAAGTGTCTGAGAGGCGTAGGGATGCAATCATGCCAATGTCGGGTAATGTGATCGATGGAACGAATTGGAACGAATCGATAATGCTCTGAAAAAAAGGCGCCGCCTCTTCCTCCGATGACTGAAGTGGAAACAGGCCTCACGTTAGAGTTTGCGACAGCTCGTTGCACTGAGTTCAGGATATTCCTCCATCTTCTGGAGCCTGCATTGCGAAGCCGAAGGCGGCGATACCGCTGCAAGAAGGTGAAGCCCTTAAGAATGAGATCATGACCTTCGGAACTCAAAAGCTCAAAGCTTTAGTATGGCGGACCGTAGCAGCCTGTGTAAAATCTGAAGGGCCAGACGGCACACCACAGCTCTTGACATTGAGAAGGAGAGGTACGCCTCGCCAAGCATCCAACCAGCGAGTGCATCGAGCACTGAAGCCAGAATGATTGTCTTTAAGAAGCCGCCGTACAGTGGTTAGTAGTTTCAGGCAAGTGCGCTGCAGACCAGGGACGTGCTTTATGACGTGCTATCCGGCTTGCGCTTGCTGTTGTTGACTGATTTTTGTGCGTCTCCATCCGCCTGTTGGGTTGGTTTCCAGGATTGCTTAGATTGTCCTCAAGCCTTTGACCCAGTCAAAGCTGGCCAAGAAAAATGTCAGGCATCAGAGTGATGCCGCTTGGCCCTGACCCTTCTCAGACTCTCAGGGGCATCGCAAGATCTGAGGTTGCAGGATGTTGCATGACTAAGCTGCTGTCCGTAGCTGTGCAAAGAGTTGGGAGCGGCTCCTTGGCATCAAAATCACAGTTTTTCGAGCCACCATGCTTTTGAGAATGCTGATGCAAGAGCTCCAAGAGCATGGCGAAGGGTGCCAAACGATGTGCTCGGGAGTATTCGGCTACTGCGAAAGGATACCTTGCAACGCATTGCAACGCCAAGCAGCTGGAAAGCTTTGAGGCCGCGCAGGCTGCCGCATGACAGAGCGTGAGCGACAGACATGCGAATTATTGCGAATTCCAAGCATCTCCAAGCAAACATCAGGGCTGAGCTCTTCTCAATTCACATAGGTTTGCCGTGTGCGACGAAGAGAGCTTTTTTGCAACTGAGGGTGCTGGGAGGCGATGATGCAGAAGTGCGCGCAGAGTAGCGTAAGGCCGAAGGCACGGGGCCTGCAAAGTGATTTTCAGCCAGGTTCAACAGCAAACCTGCACGGCCCGTGACATGATGACAGGCAGTAAGGGCCACAAACATGTATGATGCCTGCGTAATAGCTTGCGCAACGCCCAGCTGCGTACGTCAGTGAATGCTGCAGCATATGTATGGCCTAGGCCAAGTTGACATGTTTGACATCCATCGAGTGCAGGCATCACTGCTCGCATCTGCCTGCAAAAATTCTGTTGCACCAAGCTGGCGACGGTGACCCCAGGCTGCATTGCGCGACTTTTCCTGCTCCCATGGGGCTGCATCTCCACGGTCCTTGAGCACAACTTTTTAGCTGCCCATGCGGCATATAGCTGAGGCCAGAGCTTTGTGGCCATGTCCAGACCCGATGCCGTCAATGTCTGCATGTGTGAACCTGGCGCTTCGTCGTAGCGGCTCGGCAGACAGTATGAGTATGTTCTCGTCAGGTTCTGGCAGTTCTGGGTTTCCAGCAGCAGTCTCGAACATAAAGCCACCACATGGTCACTTCCGCTGCGGTCACAAATGCTGCGGAGGTGCTTGAAGACCACCTGAAACCGTGGAGCATTGTGTGCCAATCCAGGTCACAATCGCACTTGGTTGACAAAGCATTAAGCCAGGCACTCTCCATAACCGCGCTTCAAATCCTGACGGGACACAGCTGACTGTTTGTAAAATGGCCTGCCTGGCAACCACCCTTCAAACTATTGGAAGGATGCATGGCGCAGACACACTCACACACCAATTGAGGCACAGGCCTACGGACAGTGACATCATGGCCAAATCCCGCAGCATGCGCCGCTTGACCTTAAGCTCGCAATCAACATGGCGAAAGACACACATGACTTCAACATGCATTTGAAGAGCTGGGACAAGGGCGGGATTTCTCTGAGCGACAAGTTTTCGATTGGATAGGATCATCTCGCAAACTTCGACTGCCTTGCTCTGATGGCACGAGGAATGACAGTGAACTAGAGATGCAGCACTCGCCTTATCAAAAGTCTCTGTAAGATTCAGTTTGGTGCATGTAGCCACAAGCTCAAAGAATCGGCGCACCTGTGCAGCTTGGACAGTGCCCTCTCGCGACTTTGACTCTTTCTTGGACCTGGCGAAGGCACCTCAGCCAGTTTCAAACACAACCTTGTGGCTGTTTCTCCCAACCGCTTAGCAGGAGGGTTCTTGTCTGCAGTTGTGGGGGCTTGGTCAAGAGCGTTTGCAGGCGGCTGGAGCCCCGGGGTGGGGGGGAGAGTGGGGCTCCCACCCTGCTGTTGTAATCTTTATGCTTGTCTTACGTTTATGGGACTACAAGCGTGTTGATTGGAATGGAGGCTTGCGCTCTTAATCTTCAAAACAATCTCGAAATGCCAAGCGCAGGACGAATTATCATGGCCCCGTGCTTGACCATGGTAAGGTAAGCTTCGAAGCCAAACCTCGAGATGAACATGAAATGGCGAAGCACTTTTTGTGTAGTGGCTCTGGGTCACGAACATATCTTCAACTGTCTGTATTCCCATGTGCCGTCTTTTGAAGCGATGGATGCTTGAGGCCTGCGCAGCGTCTACGGGAAAATCGTAAGCCAAGCAGCCGTGTCTGTCATCAGTAGCATGTGACATGTGCGACTGGACAGGAGTTTAGCGTTGGTATGGGGCTCGAAGGAGCTTTTTTGTGATGTATATTTCATGCCAGGCTCAACCAAATGACTAATTCTGGCCTTTGGTGCCCCGTCTGCCTTGGTTCGGCCCGCTTCAGACAGAGGTCTCTTGAATCTAACCACTAGGCTTGCTGCCTTTGGGGCTCGCACCTGCAAGTGCCAGCACTTCTAGGCAGGACAGCGCACCTCACTGCACCAGGTGCTCTTCAGCCTTCGTGGTTTTGATCAGTAGAATGCTGTCTGCACCTGTGTGGCAGTTCGGAGGTCAACAACGCGTAGTTTCACATGTCTCCAACTCATGCCAACTCATATTCAGAAGCTCATTGTACCGTGTACGGTATTCTTCTGGAACACTGACCTTACGAAGTGCTGGAAACACAACGGGCTTACTACAGGCCTGGGTCAGGAGGCACTTGCGGAGATGATGCATCGCCACCCTGGGCAGCCTGCGAAGGCTCCTGTACGGGACATTTGTTCGTTTGGACTTTTGCCCCTTTCTAGCTCTGCTCCTCTTCTCCGGCGGTTGGCTTAGCGTCCTGGATGATCGAGACTTTTACCCAATGAATTCTTCACCAAGCGCCAAGTTGCGTCCTCCACGGCCTGTGGGGCTGCGCTCTCTTTTGCGCTGTTGCTTCGCGCGTTGAGCCGCTTGAAATCAAGCTCGCAGTCGTACCTCGGGGAGCATGCGCTTGCATTCCCTCTGCACACCCTCTACCCAGCCGCCGAACTCAGCTGCAAACACAAGATGTCGGAACTTTGCGAGGAAGTGCTGCAATTCCTACTGTTGGGGCAAGATGCCAGTGAATGCGGATGATTGCGGATGCATGAGAACAATATGCCTCCTTGCTGCCCACGTAGTCATGTGCATGTTCCTGCAGGTCATGCTTCGATTCACACTATGAAATCGCTGCTAACCGAGCTTGATAGGATGTTGAGGTCCGGGCCACATCTTTGGCTGCCACGGCGGCGTTCAACGCACGATCAATGATCTCAGACAGCTCCTGGCCAGCCACTACACTCTGTGCGTCATGTAACGCTCGAAAACTCTTGGCCCTGGTGTCTCGTCGAAACATCAACCTATGGCCTCATCCTGAACTATGCTCACTAAAAGATCTTGCCGAGCTGGACATCCAGGCTTCGATTTTGCATGTGACTTGACGATAGCCGTGAAGCTCCTTGTACAGGGTTTTGCGCTCTGCGGCACTGAGCGGAGGCGGGAGGGCATTGCTGCGCTGCAACTCCTGCTTGCTGTCAAAACTGCTCAACCTGCAAAGGGCTCGTGACAGCGCCTCGTAGCTCAAGCAGCTTAGGACTTGATCAGCACGACTCGGATTGCCAAGCTCCTTCGACGATTCAGTCTTTGACAGCTCCAAAGCCTTCATGTATGACTTTTTAGCCAAGGCTCGATCCATGCCTCTGCCGCCCGAACCCTGCGAAGCAGGAATGACGTGCATGTAACCCATGTAAGCTAAGCCGACGCTACTTAAAAAAGGCCGACGCTTGACTTGCATCATTCACATGCCGCCTCATGTTGCGAAGCTCTGCCTCCGTTCTTTCTCCAGGATCCTTGCCACGGTACAACATGAATTCCACCACAGCATTGTTCGTTGTTCCATGCAGACAGCCTCGAGCAAGGATTCTAGCTGAACTGCAGCTTCTTCCACCTGACAGGGGTGGGATTGGTTGCGTTCAGGTTTGTGGTATGTCAGCATATCTTGACCTCTCAGCATTGTACATGTCCTACTAAGACACTCAGAAAGGCAACCATGACTTTATGATTAAATTTTGTGCTGCATCTTTCTCAATGGATAGTGAAACTGCCGCGACATGCTTCCCAGACAGGTGCACAACTATGTTATGCAGCGTCTCAGGGTTGCAAAGTGGAGTCACAATGAGAAGCTCTGCAAACAGTTCGCTGTGAATGTATAGGTTGAACCTTTGAGACGGCGCACCTGACCCAGGCGCCATCTGCACATAGCCTGGCGCTCGCGGAGGTCAACATCCACATCAGCAGCTTCCAGCCTGAGCCAATCTCAATCTGTCTGAGTGCATAGGTGGAACATGGTATGTTCACCATGCTTGAGCAACCCGCCAATCTACTTTCTGGGGCATATGGACTGAACAACCCGAATCTGTATACATTCAGTGCACTCAGGCTTCCTCGTTTGGCAGAAGGTGGCCAGAAACATGGCCGGGCGCAAGACAGATTTAAGATTCGGTGAGCTTGCTCTGCAGACCACCTTCGAACCTACAGCTCTCAAGCAAAGTTCAGCTCGCAAGTGCAAGCTACTAGTAGCTAACCTCTATGCCACTCTATGCATCAGTTTGAGTTATCTCATCTCCCCAGATCTCCAGAGATTCGTGAAATAGCATCAGCTCCATAGTGTCGCCATTGGAGACAACGCACTTCACTAAGTTTTGTACGTTAGCCCTCCGCAGCCACCGACTGCTGACTGTGTCAGCTGTGGTGCCCTCGTCGGCAAGCATCGCCTAATAGCTTGCAAAGTAATCATCAGCAATATCTTGCAGCTTTGGGTGCATCCATGTAGCATCCACCAGCAGTAAATGGAGGTCAGAGTGCGATTCTGGCGGATGGGACAGAACAACCTGCCATGCGGTAGCTGGCCGACATTGGAGGACCAGCTTGTTTCTTTTATTCAGGATCACGACGGTCGTTCAGCATAGAGCCTGTGACAAATGCAGCATTGCACACTGGATTAGCGAGCCTCTAATGCGCAGTTGTAGACAGGATCCTCGCTGATGTTCGCCTTCCTTTGCACGGGGAAGCCAATGTGCACGTACCAAGCCACTGCTGCACTTGCTTAGGGGTGCAAACAACGCAGTGTTGGAGGAAGCTTCTGTTCTGGCAAACTCTACCAGTCATCTGGTCCATAACAATACGGTACATCATATGCGCTGTCAGATTCTGGCTGAGCTGAAAGCGGGATCTGGCACATAGCAACTGCCAGCATTGCGACAATGTCGACAGGACAATTGTGCAGCTTCTTCAGCAGCACCTGTCGAATGGTGCTTGGACCTCGCCCTGCCCGTGGCGGTGTGAACAACACATCGATGTTCTCAAGACCTTTCGTCATCGGGTTAACTTCACATTATATATTGCTCACTGCCCCTGTTACTATCCAAGTCCCGAAGCATGTTTATCTTCTGCCGGGCAATTGCCGAAGCCATGGCCTATGCCCAAACTTCCCAAGCACCCTGGAAAGGGTTTGGGGTAGACTTTCATTTCGAGAGTCGCAGCTGCCAGGCTTAGGGGATGCGGGACCTCCGGGAGGCGTTACACTTTATCATCGTGCGCACTTCAGTTTACGTTCGATCTGGTTTTGCAAGGGGACCCAGTGCGTTTTCTCAGCTTTTAACGAAACTCACAGAAAATCTCAGTTGCTTGGGTGGCGTGGTGTAATGCGAACTTTTGGGCACGTCATACTCCCCCAAAAACACTAGGATTTCTCGTTTGATTTTGTTGAAAGAGCCGCGCCAAGCCCCTTTCCACGCGACTGATGGATCAGATGGATCCATTCAAGGGGTACAAGGGCAGCCTCTTGGCTCATAGCTCAGCAGAATCTGGACAGTGAACCTGGTCTTTAGACGCTTGGCGGTCTCTGCCTTGGAGTCCAAGGCATGCAGCACAACATCCTTGGAGCTGCTGGAGCCTGGCAATGAACTACAACTATGGGGGTCATATAGGGAGAATGGAAAAGAAAATGGAAACTACTAGATGGTAGTATATTATGGTACATTATAGTTTCTAGAACTACAACCCTATAAACTTGATTGGGGGTGCATTCGTTAAGGCATCCTGTGCCATGCTGCCTGAGTGTTGTGAAGTCGGCGAGATGGTGAGGTGTAGCAGCTCCTTCAGAAGCCGAGAGCACCTTGGGACAATGTTTTCCGGAAGGCACAGGCTCAGGCAAGGAGCAAATGCCATGACCATGCAAGCGCAGTTGACTTGGGAGAACTTCCATCTGCAATGGCTTCTGTTGCCGCCAAGTCGCTTCTCAAACTCGCGCATCTCTATCAGAACCTGGCTCGGCACAACGTCTTAAGAGCATCAAGGCAACATGCCTTGTACCCTGGTGCGAATGGCACACTCTGGGATGTCTGTGTGCACCGTACACCGTGGCGACATGGTGGCGTCAGCATGCGCCTCTGCCAGGATGTTTAAGATGTTGAGGTCCACTCTTGGCGGATTCGCCTGCCCAAGATTTGTCCGTTTATATCCTAGAAACATCAAGTTTGACGCGAAGTGCTTTTATTTTTTGCTCACAGACTTGCTGGTATGGGTCTATACAAAGGCTACAGGCACTGTTGTTCAACAGGCCATCACCTTATACTAGAGGCTTCACTTTAAAAGGCTCCGAAGCAACTTTGGGATGTAGCCACCCGCAACGAGGTCGGCATCAGCGCACAGGCTGCGGTGGGCAGTGCCAACAGGGGTTTGCGGCTAGTAACCCAGGAGTTCCAGACCACCGAGGCTGGCTGCATTACAGTACACGACAGCATATGACAGGGTCAGCAACTTACATCCGCGCTTGTCATATGCTAGGCGCTTACAGAACGACAGCTCCAGCGTGACCTCTGGCAGTGGTGTCGAAACCGCTCTATGTACAGTCTAGTCTTCATTAACGTGGCAGCTTGTCGCTCTGACAAGCAGCTGTTTTCGCAAGGCCTGCAGATATTAGTCAGTGCAAGTCCCGTTGAGAATGGCAAGCTGCAACTCATCGCATCCCGGCGTCGGTCAGGATCAATCATCAGTCATACGGATCAGGAGACTGTTCGCGCAGTTCTCAGCTGAAGAATGCTTGGCTGGCCAGGCCCTTTTTATTTGACTGTCATGTATTGACTGTCATGTAATTCAGAGCTGCCATCAAATGCATACAAAATGTCATGCCGTACGAGTACCTCCATTTGCAAGCTTGGGGTCGCCGCTGAAGCTGTCGCTGCTTCCTCACTCGCTTGCTAGCGCGTTTGGTCCTCGCACCAGTACTGGTATGTCGGGGTTGATCTAAAGGTTCGTGTGGGAAATTATCTAGGGTACAAGTAGGTCTATAAGGGAAGACATAGGGGAAATGACTTTGCATAATGGCTCTTTTGGCTGCTGCACGGCTCGCGGGCCATGTTCCTCAGCGCCTCTCTTTGAGGTCGAGAAGGCGTCTACTTGACACACACAATGCGTGACGAATGCTGACCTGAATGGCGTGCCCAGGTCCTTTCATGCCCATCCATATGGCAGTAGAAGCAGATCTCTGCAGAGTCTCGACAGACTCCACCTGTCAGTCTCCAAGCCAATGAACTATGTGGTCTACGCAAGCCTGACCTTCAGGGCTTCCGGATGACCGTGCTTGCAAGTGCAGTCCAAGCACGGAGGTTGAAGACGCAAGGTCGGCATGTGCCGGCATTGTGAGCGTCCTCGCCGCGAAAGGCACCAGTCTTTACCTCGCAAACATTTGGCAAAAAGGTAGTGAAGCAATTAATGACGAGCAACCTGCACAGCTGCTTCAATGTTATCCCAGGCAAGCTTATTTGTTCGATATCAGGATCTGCTAGCAGTGCATCTTGAGCGGAGCTTGAGGTAAATGACCGTCTCTGCCGTCTTGAACTGCATCTTCGAAAGGCCCCGGCCATAGGCGGGAGCGAGGCTCCACCTTGCAAAGCCTTCCCGAAAGCCGCAGGTTGTACAAGACGAGCTAAACATGTTCATGCAGGGGTCGCCTTCTGTGCAACCTCCTGCAGGCATGAGCTTCCCGTACGGCAAAGCGTGACAAACCTCAGCCCGCTAAGTTGGAAAGGCTTGCGCCTGGCGCTCACAATCACAGATCATGCAAGACTAGTCCCTCCAACTGTGCATGTGCGATTTCCCTCACCTTTCGGCCGCAGGGCATTTGACGCCAAATGTCTTGCACCAGCCCATCCACTGAGTGATAAGCATCTTGGAACCTCTTTCTGGTCGGGATGGTCCGAAGCACAAAGAATTCTGATAGCCAGAAGCCAACTAGTTGTGCTGCCAGGTTTCTGGTAGAGGTTCCTGCCCGTGTTTTCCACAATGTGACCTCCCTGAAGCACGGCATGGTCCACCAGTCTGTCCTGAGCAGATGCAGCTGAGTTTTGAGCTGCTCCTGTCCTTGTCGCTTTAGATATTTGGTCAGAAGCGCCACTCGGGGAAGCTGTGCGTGAGACAGCTGCGCCAGCAGACAAAGCTCTTCTACTTGAACATGGCTAATGTTGATTACTTAACTTAAGGCAATTGCTGCAGGTCTTGGAGTGATCGGGCAATTGAGCTGGGCTTCTTTGGACAAGGCGGAGGATGCATCCGGTGGTCTGCAAAAGATCGCGTCCACCACACGATCCTTGTCGAATGGCAGTGGCGCATCAACAATATGCACGCAAGCAAGTCTCAACTACTGCTCCACATCCGCAGGCACCTTATAGGATATAACCCCTATATATACACGAATATCATAATGTAGTAGCTTCCATTTTATTTTCCATTATCCCAATATAATCCTCAATATAACCCCAATATATACCCTAGATAACCCATTACCGTACTTTCCATTTCATTTTCCATTATCCCAATATTACCACAAACCCTAAACCTAAAACCCTAAACCATAAACCCTATACCCTAAACCCTAATGTAAGCCAAATATTACCTGAAACCAGCACAGGTCAAGGCCAGTGGCTGCTCTGTCCCGCGAGATCATCAGGAAATCTGCGATGTTGTGCCTTGGGTAACATAGGGTTTAGGGGATATGTTGGGATACTGGAAAATAAGATGGAAGCTACCATGATGGGTTATGTAGGGTATATATTGGGGTTATATTAAGGATTATATTGGGATAATGGAAAATAAAATGGAAACAACTATATTATAATAGGGAATATATTGGGGTGATATTAAGGAGATCTGCGATGTTGTGCCTTGGCTGGCGGAGCTTTGCTTAGACGGCCCAGTGGGTTATAGGGTTATTAGGGGTTTTCGGTTTAGTGGTTTGGGCTTTAGGGCTTTAAGGGCCTACTGTGGGGTTGGAAGGCTCTTGTAGCCAAGCTAAGCTAGGCTGGCGTCGCGGACTGGGAGTTATCACTTCCAAGCCACATTTCTTCCCGCACTTCTTCTGGATCCAGAGAGCCTGCAGTTGCTTCTGTTTGAACTCATGATAGAGCATTCTCAACCTTTCCAAGCACAAGTTGTGAAACTAGCGCGGCATATGCTACCGGCTAGCAATTTTTCTGACCTGCATTGCATGTGCTGAATAGGCAGCCCGCCTAATCGATCGGCAATACATAGTCGCACCTCGGGCGTCAGCGATTCTTTGCCAATCTTGGAGGCCTCTGAAGAAAAGGTTGGGGCTCTTCCCTTTCCCAGACTACTGTAGCTCTGCTTCTTGGGGTGTCACATCACTCAGACGGAGTGGTAGTGTTTACAAGTAGGCATCAGTGCAAATAGCACGTGCTTCGTTCCACTACAAACTACATGAACTGAACCCAATTTTGTCAAGAGGCATTGTCCGGATGCAGCTCTGCTTCCCTGGCCCAGGCAGTAGCATGCTCGACATAGTTGCCGAAGAGGGTCCACCCCTGCATCAGAAGCAACAGAATCGAACAGTGAAGATTCAACGGGAAATCTGCGTGACTGTCTGCGTGGTCCTGTTGTGCCACAACTTTCAAGAAGAGTCCGAAGTCCAACTCAAGTGATACGTCGGGCTCTAGCCTGAGCGGGCAACAGTTACCTGTACTGGGCAATGAGTGGGGTCAGAGAATCTGTAGACTCGGGGGCCATCTTGTAACAAAATCTCAGCTGCCTCCAAAGGCTGTGCTGTCAGGGAAAACTTCAGGGATGTGGGAATCGAAATGCAGCAGCTAGGAATGATATGGCAAACTCGCGTAGCTTGTGCCTTCTCCATCACAAGAATCTAAGAAAGGCTGCTCCAGCAGATTCATATTGCCTTTAACCCGTGGCCTGAACAGGTCCCTTATTGTGCATTTCGGGGCCCTGGAAATGTACAATCACCCCAGCTAGAAATGTACTATCACCCCAGCTGGAAATGTACAACCGCAGGCGTGCCGGGGGCAATAGCCAGTCAGCATGAGAGGCTTCAAAACAGTCACGAGCAGGAGGTCAGTGCTGCAAGCAAAGATGGTGATTATTGTGCCAACCGGGGAATGAGTTGGGGCTAGGGACTGGGCATGGAACATACTGCCGTACGATGCCACAGAAAAAAAGGTACAACGCAGGTGCCCCTCGGTAAATTTCGGCAATGGCGCCCAGAATATGTAATTATCCACACCTGGGTACGGGTGGGGGTCATTGTACACCCTTTGAACCTTTTGTTCTTATTTGCGCCGCTATCGCGGCCACCAGTCGCGATACTGACGCGCCCTAAGGAAAAGCTGACGCGAATGCATCTTTTTCAGACTGTACTGACGCGAACTATCGCGGCTTGATTTCAGGCTCTTAAACTTAATTTCACTGACGCAGCCATAGTGGGAACCATTTTTTTTTGCAAGATGGCAAGCTGCCTTAGGCACATAAGACATGAGACACACATTTTCGGTACGCCAGCTCACTCTGCAGAGCCAAGCACTAATGGCAAACTGAGTAAACATAAAGACTATCGCCGTGGAAATGTTCATGTTTTACTGACGCGAACTTCGCGCACAGCATAAAGGCTGACGCGGCCAGTCATTACTTTCATGTTTATACAAAACTCCACTTTGGGGGTTTTGGCCGACGCTCAGTTGGGTTGGGGCATTCGCCTTTTACAAGTAGAATGTCTGCCCAGCGGCTGGCCCAGTGTTTGCCACCAGACAGCGAACGCATGACGAGGGTCAGCTACCAGGACCAGAACTTTGGGCGGAACTCCTTGTTGGAGCGGGCAGCGGAGCACTCAGCACCCGGAAGGGTGTGTGATTGTCGACTAGCAGTGACGTCACATGCACACCTGAAATCACCTGAGAGCGCTTCCATCGCCGGTATGGCGTGGGAATGGATAGCGACAGGGAAACCTCAGGCATGCAAAGGTCTTTTGCTTAGTTGAGGAAAGTTGAGGAGACCCCAGACTGCTCCCACAGCCTACACAACCTACAATCAGAAGTCACATCCTAGAATGATAACTGCCGCTTGCAAATCTTCGTTGAATCTGCAGGGGACATCCAGCTGCGCAAGAGCAGAAAGCAAAACATGAGGACGAGCTAGGAGCCTGACCCTCCCAAGGAAGAAGCTTCGCTAAAAAAAATAGTCTTAGTAGTCATAATACGAGTAATCATAATCGTACATGATATTACTGAAAAGCCAAAATTGACTGGTAGAAGAGGCCCCTATGCACCAGCATGGTAGTCTCCGCCATGCAGCAGGTGCGGAAACGCGTGCGTCTTGAAGCATCGTCGGAAGCTCCAATCATTCGCTTCACCAAGGTACGCATCGACGCCTCGCTTAGAGGCTCCAGCTTCCTGAGGTGACAGAATAAGAATCGCAACAACACTTCTAATAATACTATAGGAATAATATTGATGATAGTAATGCCCGTAAGAGTAATAACAATAACAGTAGTGATGATAGTAATAACAGTACTGGCGTGTTCCGCCAATTGCTGCAAAGGGTCGCAGTAGTAGGGCTTGTCAAGCAGTCCACCCTCCCATGGGTTGTCGCGACCTGAGTCACTGAGAATGCGCAAGCTTAAAGGCACGTAACGGACTCAAGAATAACACATGTGCGCAAATGAGCTCTACTTTACCATTATAATATACTACACTATACTGCATTCTACCATACTTTTGTTATAATATGATATATCATACTATATTTTTAAATATACTTCGTGCGCCAGCAGAGTTCCAACTCAGCAGCTGGCCCTCCACCAAACAGGTAAGGACTCTTTGCAAACCTGCCGGCGGCGCGCCAGCAGAGAATTGAATGTGACTGAGCCAGCCGCAAATCTACTATGCACAGCGCCCCGTGCATTTGCAGTTTGCCAAGATTGGGCTGCATTTCTGCCGATCAAGCAATCGGCCTCTAACAGGGAAGTTGGAGACCAGGAAGACGTCTCCTGGATCTCAGAACTTACGCAACGTGTCAGTTCTCCATGCTTGAGTGCCGGGTCTTGAGTGGCCCCAAGGGCCCCCAGTACTGTCTGCTTTTGCTGCGAACGTCAGGCGCCAGTTGTAAAAGCTGCCCATCCTGCTCTGCCCTCCCACTGCTGTAAGCGCCGTATCGCGGACTCCTTGATGAAGTTTGGGTAGTAGATCCTTGGCTCTTGAAAACAAGTAGCAGCTCTTGATATCTGAAGAATGAAGATTCCGAACCGCATGCTGTGGGAAGGCGCCCTTCAATGGGCTGCCACCGCAGTATGGTCTCTATCCTGGAGTTCTGCACTTCCGCAGCCATGGCGACAAGAACGTCCAAACAAAGATGATCAGCCCAAGTACGTACCATGTCTGAGTGTAAGTTCTGCTTGAAACAGATCTTACGCAGCATTGACAGCTTCAGACATTGAGCCATCAATCCCACAAACGCACAAAGCTGTGAAGATTCTCATGACACTTGCAGCCATACCAGTTTGCTGTTGCCTCCCTATAGCTCGCCTCACGGCCCTTCTGGACACAGCTTTCGAGCAGGGCAAGGCACTCTTTCCAGCGATGCCTTCAAGACCATTCCACTATGACATCTTTGGGCTTGCTGAGCATGCCACGTCTATGGCTAGTATGTGGTGGTATGGTACGTGGTGCTTGGCTATTCTGGCCTCTTGACGAGTTTTTTCGCCACTTCCACCGCTAATTGCGGCTCCTGTGTCTCCTGATGGGAAGTTCTTGCCGATCTGGATTATCAAAGCGAAGCAAGGCCTCGTAGAGCTCGTACAAGATCTCTATGCCCTGGTCGGTGTTGCCCTGCGTTCCGATCGCGATTTAGTTGCTCATGGATTGGGCCGTAGATTGCTGCCAACAGAGCCCCTTGCCAATTTTGGGTAACAGCGACACCAGCCCGCATGTCCCCTTACCAGCCAAGCCAACAGTTCCTGCTAGAAACTCTTGATTTGCCTTTCTGATTGCATATTTGCGGGCAGCAGTTTAAGAGACCTGCTTCAACCTACTTAGATGAATGTCCTCATTGCTCGAGGGCTCCAGGTGTAAAAAATGGGCTGTAGAGTTTTCGGTTGGGTGGAGTTTTGTTCATCTTTTTGTGTTGCTTCTTGAGTGCCCCGTTTTTGCTGATCATTTATTGGCCACAAGCGCGGACAACATTCACAAATCCAATAATCCATGGAAGCCCCGAGGCAGCCCACCTTACCTAAGAAAGCACGCCTTTACAGAATGGTTTGGCTTCGGTTGGGTAGGTGAGGCAGGGGTTTGGGGATGGCGCCGCGCAGCCCCCGCCCCCCCCTCACCGGCCCTCACCTGCCTCAGAAACTCCAAGTCAGCATGTGAGGCTTCTGGCTGCATTGCAAGATGGTTTGCCAATTTCTTGGCTGCGCAGGCGTATGGGGTTCATATATGGAAACTTGCATCGATCCCTGCATGTCACTTCTTCAGCCCTGAGCCCAAACCGATGAGGCTTCCAAACGGCGGAAGCGGCAATGATGGGAACATGAGTGAAATGCAAACGGCTCAATAATGACACAGCTGGCAAAACGTTTTGAATAGCACGACAGGGACGATCACAAGATGGAGCCAAGACCGTCATTACGAGTCATGATGCTTGTTGTAGTCACGAAAGTTGATGGACCAATGCGAAAAACACAAATTGTGGGAGCAAGCTACAAACAGCAATTCACCAAGGAGCAGATGCAACAGCATGGGGCCACGTGCCGGGACAGCTAAGAACGCGCGAAGATGAGGGCACCAACAAGTCGGAGAACGGCGACCGAGGACCGGGCACCGGAGGACAGGACCAACAGAACTGCAGGACACCAAGGAAAAAGCTGCTGATTACCAGAGTAAACTTTGTACCCCTTTTTTTAGCCGAGATTCACCAAACTTGTCAATCTCCTCTCCAACCAGGTGAGAGCGGGATTGGGAGGGGAGACAGTGGGAGCACGGCCAGAGTGGAGATAGCTAGGAGGAGGGTCTTTCTGAGGGGTGTCGTTCTTTTCAGGTGATTCTTGCGTTTGCTACTGACCTGTCCGAGGGCCCTCGTTGTGTTCGCAGACTCCGCTAGATGTATATAATCAGTAAAGTCTTGTAACGCTCCTAACTGCTCTTCTATCTTCAGCTGACTGCGTGGTTCAATGACCCAATGTGCCTGCTGAAAAAGCAACTTCGAGAGCTCCCATAGTGACCTCCAGTCATCCTCTGTACGAGAGCCTCCGCGGCAGGACATCCCTTGAGCTCGCGTCAAAATCACAAGGCCCCACTGGACGCTTTGCCTCGAGGAGAAAGGCTTCTCCTGAAGGCATAGCATGCCTGCGGGCTGCGCAATTTGGGCACTGGGCCTCCAAGCCTTCGTGTTTGCAATTTTAAGGACATACAGTGCAAAGCAGCCGCTATTCCAAACACAGTGTACATCCCACTTAATCTCACTTACTGCGCCTGCTCTGTCAAGCCCATTTTCACAGAAGAGTGACCAATCCTCTGCCACAGTGGCCGTGCCTGAGGCGGAAGAGCCGGCTGAATCCACGGCGGAAACACTTTCTGGAAGCCGAGGAACATCTGCTGTCGGCGTTGTGAAGTATGCACAAAGGATGAGATGGTGAAGAGCCTGAGTTGGGCAGGCGATGTCTATGTTGGGGGAAAGTCAGGCGGGCCTTCTTCTGCTCTCCAAGCTCCGTGTAGACTTGATGCAGGACGTGGTATGGATCAGCAAGCCCAGGCTGCTCTCCTTGTTTCCGTGCACCAGCCAACCGCTCCGGCTGCATGAAAAACAACCGTTTGTTATAACTGAAAGCAAAGTGCTCGCAGAAATGAATCAAAAGCCGAAGCGTCTGATGACTGCGCGCATTGTCTCAATTGCATCCGCAAACTCCCCACAGTAGAACTGCTGCTGTCCACGAGAGAGAAGCACGCGGGCTTCTGGTGTTGCCTTGCCATGAACGTGTGGCAGCGACCAAATGAACCGAACAACTTACCTTGCTTGCACACCGATGTTTTTGCTTTATTCTCCCCGGCTGCAGCAGTAACTTGCCTGGCAGCTGGCACGAGCGCGTTGCAGTGTGGCACTTTGCGCTGTTTTCTGCCTGCAGCCAACAATTCCCCGAAAGAGGATGTAACGGAAAAAGCCGAGCCGCCTCTGTTTTTTCTTCTTCTTTTTCTTCCTGTTGAGGCGACGTGCTTGCATCTTTTGCGCCATGAGGCCTCAAGTTTGAACAGTAGCCACGTACATTGCTGTCGGACATGTGCTGGCTTGTGTTAAAGTCCACAGCCGACAAAAACAGAAGTGGTCGGAATGCACGTCGCAGCATGTTGTAGAGCATTTTTGACAGTGGGCAGTCTCAGCCCGCCGCCTGATTCTTCCAGATCCTGTCCCCCAACTGCCATGAGCGTAGCATCCAAGTCCTAGGACAATCAAGGCTGCTGTTGATGTGACGTCCAGCTCCCTGAACTCTGGCACTTCTCATGTGTGGAAGATCTGCCGTCAAACATGAGTCAAAACATCGCAGCAAATCACGTGGCTCAGCAAGCATGCCGCGCATGCCCATATACCACACTCACACTTCAAAATCTGCCGAGGAGGGCAAAACCTCGACCCACTCCTGCCTCCCCCTCCCCGCACGCCTCCGTGCCGGAAGCCAACAAGACCGGCCCATTATTCCCGAAAGCGTTGCAAATGGTTTCTCCGTGGTGTTTGATTGGCGGGATGATGTGGATGGGATGATGCGACGAGGTCGTTGCACTGTTTTCGCGAAGCTTTTGCACGGTTGACAAATGAGATGATGTAGACGCAGCGCTCCGCTCATGCGGCATGTGTTGACCTTGAGTCTGCTGAGATTGAGAATATAAGCGTATGCATGTGTTGCTTTTGGCTCCCTGCCTAAACAGGTGCTGTTACGCGAGTAGTCACACGGCATATGCACACCTTCAGCTTGCTGACATTCACTGTGTATGCGCACGTGCTTTGCCTATAGCTCCCTGCCTTCCATTTGCTGGCCATGGCAGCTCGCGCGGGAAGGGATTGTCGAGGCCCGTGGATCCGATGGCATCCGTTGAGTCATAAGCTAGAAAGGCGACGTAGCCGTCCGTTAAATCACGAGCACGAGGGACGTCGCACTCAGCAAATCGCGCCAAGGCTGCTCCCGGCTGCGCTGCTAAAATCAATGGGCAACAATATTCCTTCTTGGTGGTCGCCTTGCTTTCCTGTGATTTCTGCTTGGTCATCGCTTTATTTTCCTATGTTTTTCTCTTAATTCAAGATAGCGTTGCGATGTTGTCTTTCCAGTTTCGTGGGGCGGTGACTAATTGATGTCTTGATGCTGAACAAAGTATAGCAAATCAGCAAATCAGAAAGTCAATAAGACCGATGGAGGGAGGGAGGTATTGATGGATGGATGGGTGCTGCAGACATGAACGAATGACCTGTTAGATGTCGCGGTGCTGACTACCTCACTTCTTCAAACGCTTTCGGGACACCCGCCCTCTTTTTGTGTAACCATGCGCTCTGAAGGACTTCCAAGGCTTTGAAAGCTTTATCGACAGGAAGTCTAGGTGCATCTATATGTGGAGCTACGGGGCCCAAGAGGTCCTGGGGAGCCTTGCAGGGGGCTATTGGGGGATAAAGGGGTCTACCAGGTAGGTCTATAAGGAGGTCTGGTGGTCTATTAGGTGCGAGGGTTGTGCTATGTTGTGCTAGCGTGCGTTAAGGTTAAGGGGTCGAGGTGCCCGCAAGGGGTTTAAGGGTGTAAAAGAGTTGGGAGGTCCGCTTTGGCGTCGAGTGGGGTCGGAGGCGGCTCTTCCAAATCTACTTGAGGCCTAAGCCTGGGGCTCTACAGGAGCAGGGGGTGTAGAACCTCTATTCAATGTTGTACTACAGGTGTACGGGGTTTGGCTTGAAGGGTGCCTAGGACAGGGTCCTGGCGGTCTCTGGATCTCAGGGACTATTAGGGAGTCTAGGCGTCCATTTGGCTAGCAAGTCTGGGTTGTCCCTGGCAGTTCCAAGGACGGCTTTTGGGAGGCGTGCCAGGCAGGGCACGTAAGCTAGTGGGCTGTTGGGGGTCTGAGAGCGCCTTCTAGGCGTTGCACTTGTCACTAGGGGCCACCAGCGAAGGGTCAACGTGCGTCTAGGGTATTGCGGTCTACAAGGAGGTCTGAGGTGTGCACTAAGACGCAACGCCCCCTTGACCTGGCAGATGTGTGGCACTTTCTTGTGGTGGTCTAGTAGTCTTCAGGAAGTGAATTTCACGGATCTACGCCGCCCCGCTTGACCCAGGCCGAGCCAGCACGCGCAAGTGCAACCATCTTGAACCGGCCAAGCATCTGAGGAATCGAAATCGGAATCATCCAGGTCAGGCTCATCTGCATCCTCGCCTTTAGTCCGAATCGGTTCGAGCTCAATTTTGCAAGGGTCTCAACATGTCTCGACCAAATTTTCACCACATTTTGTTGCCAAGGCACTCGCAGGGAATCTTTTCCTTGCTCTTGCACAGCCATGCTTGATTCGCTTGATTGAAACAGCCCTGCTAGGTGCAGGTAGTAGGGTGCTGGCTCTTCTACGTCGTTGAGCTTCTTGACACTCCCGCGCTTTTCTATGGCTGCGCCTGGTTGTGCATCTGCCTTGCTGCCCGCTGCACTCGTCCTCGCAGGGGCTGGCTTCGCTTGCCTTCTGAAGCTATACGTATCAGGCAGGAAGTTAGGTTAGGTCCTACAGTTGGTATGTCTCTCTACTTCTCCCTCATTTCTTAACTGCGTGGAGTCTCGACGCTCTGGCAGTACATGGTGCCTGCGTCTCCTTTTCAGAGACTCGTCACCTGAGCCACATTCACTGCCCTAAATGCCAAACACCTAGCGTGACCTTGAGCCTCAAACAGCATCTTTAGATTTGTGTGCCTTGGCCTACAGATGTTGCGTAGTGTTAAGCCGCCATCAAGCACGAACTCACACATAGAATCACACGGACAGCAAGATGAATCATTTTTTCCTGTAAGGTCAAGTGGCCACCTTCCGCGGCCGCTCGTTTATTTCTCCTGCAGGCATTGCGGCGCACACGATCCACGGCAATGAGCTGGTGTCATTGAGATCTTAAAGACATCTTTGCCGTTCCAGAGCACTTTGCCATGTTTTGGATCCTTAAATGGGGTTCGGGGAGTTACTGATCACCGCAGATTCTTGAACTAGATCCATGACGGAAACAACCATATCGTGCTTTCACTCAATGGATGCACTTCTGCGGCTAGCAAGGTTTTCCCCAAGGAGTGACCTTGGCCGCCTCGGCTTTGCATCGTCAAAGGCTGGATCGGAGACTTTTTGACTGTGACGTCGCTTTTGTACCTGGCAAATGTGGGCAGCCACTGCTACGACGAGCAACAATTCTGCTGGCTGCTCAATAGCAATATCTATCAAGGAACACTGCATACGATAAGTCTTCAAGAGCAATTTATTGCTTGGAATCCAAATCCACTGCTGGAAGGAACCAGTCCGTCAAGGCCCCAACAGTCCTTGACAGACCTCTGCTGGGACAGTCTCTATGCCTGCTTGACTTGGGCCTGTGACTAAGTCTTCATCCGCTTTGGGGTCCAGGAGGTCCAGGTATGGAGGGCTATGAGGAAATTTCAAGCAAGTCTGGCTTGGGGGCCTGTTCTCTAAGAGCTTCTTGAGCTGCAAACTTAAAGTTCATGGTTGGAGACACGCTTCAGGTACCGAGAGGACGGAAGTGCAAACTGAAACTAGCATTCACATGCCTTTCGAACAGACGGCCTGGCCTGCGATGTGAAGTTCGAGCGCAGGCGCGATGCAGCAGAACGGCCTGACGTTTGCTATGCAGGAAGAAAGTTGACTCAAGAAACTGACCCAATCTCAGCCACAGTCTTCAAGCCCGTCCAGCACAGGCCTTTGGCCCTCGCTGTGGGGTTCTGTTTTGCCTCTGCTTTGGCCTTTGCTTTTGACTTGGCTTTGGCCTTGGCTTTGCCTGCAGCGTTCAGCCAAGGAGTCCCCACATTTCAATCAACAAATTTGAATGGCCTTCTTCAGGGTTCTCGTGGTCTGCCATCCAGCGCGGCAGCCAAGGCAGGTACGGATTGGATAAAGACTGAGCTACTATCGGGTGAAGCAAGCCATTCAATGAGCTGCCCTGACATGAACCTTCGTGAGCAACACTTGATCCGCACTGCCTCGATGGTATGCAAGTGCGTTCAGGTATTGAAGACTTACCAAAAAAGATTTCCACATCATGCAGAACACTGCTGATCAGCACATTCCTGGCAGTTTTCCTTGCAATGGACGGCAGCGTGCTGGCCGCATGCACGTCAGGGAGTGAGACACTTAATTAGTCAAGAGTTGTAGCCCGAGCTTGGGTTTGCTGAAGCTATCTTGGCTGGCGACGAAGAAGTTGACGCAGAGTTTTCTGGGGATCCATCCGCGGTGGAGGGCAGGTGCGACTCCTGTGGCAGCTTCACGTGGGCAAACACATCCATCCTTGCAAATCGAGCTGCCAGCTTCTCGGAACTAGCTTGAGGCCACAGTGCTGTACTGGTGCTGTATCAATCATAGGGCTGCTGCACATACAAACAGGTAGACCCCTGACCGCGGAGAAACGATGATGGTTGGAATATCGCATGAATGGCCGACTACAACTAATACAGCAACAAGACTATATAACGAGGCTTGTGAACCGAAGTAAATCGACAAACATGAGCCTTTTATGCGCACCTCAAAGATGGGGAGAGCCCCTCCAGGGCCGTATATCGGCAAGATTGGTCCAGGTGCCAGCAAGTTCTTCAGCGTCACCAGGTCAGGCACGACTCCGACCTGATCAAATTCTCTGCGGACTGGCTTTCAGTGAGACTTTCCTTGATCAAGTCAACTTTGCCTTGCTCGGCTTGCCAACGGCCCAGTCCAGGCACTTCTTCACATTTTCTGTGTAGCCTTAAGTGCACTCTGTGTCTGCACATTTCATACGTGCGCGTGATGACGGTGAGTGAGATGCAGGTATCTACCAACCGACACAATCGACACACAGCCGTGCCCAGCAAAGCTTAAAGCAGATTACTCACGTCTTTGCAAGTTGCATCTCGTGTTGCCTGTCTGCGCCACATCCTCCTCGAAGAGCCTCTGTTTTGCCGGCAGAATGGCTTCAAGAGGTGCAGGAAGACACAACAGGACCCGCTGCCAATGTACAGGGTACGCTAACCTCCGGTTTCTGACTGATTCATTACGGATTCGAAACATCTTTTGCCTTGCTCCACGAAGAGCCAAAGCATGGGGCTGGCCTCTTGCCTCCACGAAAGAGGTGCCACCGTCACATTTTAAGGGTTTGCCTGACCCCGTGACTGCACGTGGCCGGCCATGTTTTACACTCCTGTCATTTCAAACGCGCTGCTTGGATTCAGCTTGAACATCTGGAATCAATGCCTTCATGAGCAGTCACTATAGATTGTAGCCTGGCATGGATGATAAACATTATGCCCCATCCCTGGGATCTGTATTGCTGGCCTTCACATGTTTCCTTCATCACGGCTTCAAAAGGGCTCACAGGCTTCTACGAGTACTACCAGGGGTAGGGGGCGATGCCTCTACGGAACGGGCCGGGAATAGCATCTTTTATGAAATGGGCGGGCCATCGTTGCTTCTCTATGGAATTGGGTGTCCACGCTGTTCCCTGCCCGTTTCGTGGAGAAAATCGGAAGGGAGCTACGAGAAGCATGTTGACCAATGCTAGGACAGGCAGGACTGCAGGCGAGCTTCTGAAAGAGGATGTTGTAGTTGTCTTGCAAAGTCAGAGTTATTCTCTCGGCCTTTTCCACAAGCTTACAAGTATCACTTGCACATCTTCGTTCATGCTGCTGCCAAGTCGGAACGCTCACAGCACCGCTGCCTGGCCGCCCAGGAGAATCAGAAGCAAGGCACGACCAAATCGCTTGGTCAGCTCTGCATAAAGGTCCTTGAAAGTTGAGAAATTTCAAACACACACACACAACATGCTGCGAACTGCCAAACAGGCCATGATTGGAATGAGCTTCAGTTCTGTCCTGAACTATGTTGATGCCGAAATTTTTTATGCATGGAGTAGTTGTCTGCTATGTGGCGACAGGGTGGATTACCACGCGTGTGGAGGCAAGCTTTGGCTTCTTACTCTGATGGCAGCGGGGGGGGGAACTCTCAGACTCGCCAAGAGGATCATTTGCTTTGGCTCCGGTTTGGGGGCGGCTTCCTGGAAGTCTCTGACTGAGAAGGATCCGCATGCCAGGGCAGCCCTGCCGACCCACGTAGGCGAAATAATTGTAGTATGAAAGGCCAGGACCTTGTGCGGTGCCCAACCTGTGCTACGCGTAGCCCCGCCCTTCATAAGCACCAGCTTGGTCAACCTTTCTGAGGCTTACATTTCCTGCTGCTGCAACATCTGGGAAAAGGGCTTGAATATGCCCATCACCTCTTTGTTTTTCCAGGTCTTCTCAGGGCTGTGCGTGTGGAGCCTTGCCGCGCTGTTCTTTTTTGCTGTGCAGTCAGCATCTTATGCTCTTCGCTACCTCCGCCGCCTCATGTGAAGAAGGTACGCCTGGGCCTGACAGGCTTCCTGCAAGCTCCCTGTCCACTGTGCTGCCTGCTGCTCCACAGCCGTTGCGTACACTTACATTTACAACGACAGTCGTCATATGTTGTCCAAGGTGATATGCGCTGCGCGTGTGGAGCCTGACCTGGCAATGGAACGCGGTACGAGGCAGCACAAGGTACAGTAGCCAATTCAGCTGCGCAAAGACTATGCCAAGAAGCACCAATCAAGAGCACCTCGTCATTGTTTGCCTCAGCGCTAATACTTTCCAAAAGCTGTACCTGCTTGCAGCTTCATGCCGGCAAGGCTCAACTGCCCGAACAAAGAGCTTCGTTCGGCTGGTCTGCAGAAGCTCCCGAAATGACCTCCGAAGCAGAAGACACAGTCACTTCATGTCAACAACTCTTTTTGGCTTGCTCGTGCTCTTTTCCTATTTGCACGACTGTTTAAGTCATTACACCATTATTGAATATGAGCACAGCAAAGCTGCCTGAATTTTGAACAGCTCCGGTTCGGCGATTGCTTTAGGCAACCAGTTACTTGCTGTAAACAGCGCAATGTGCCTCAAGCCCTCTTTGGCAGCTTGCATTGCTGACTCACCATCATGGTCCCAGAAGCTGTGATAGCCTGAGCAGGCATCTTCTCGGGTAAAGGACGACGGACTTTGCACCACGCTGGGCCCTTTCAGATTGCTGACATCAACCTCCTTAAGGGACTCCCCAGTTGCAGATTCCAGATAAGTGCTGACAAGATGCAGGAGCGACGAACGTAAAACTGTGTGTCTGGAACCTTCTCTGCCTTTGGCATGTCTAAGAAGTCACAGAAGTCGGATCGCAAGAAATGGAGGATGCCTGCGGTCAGCTTTCGGAGAAGGTAGGTCAATTCAGTTAATTACTTAAAGACTTGTAAACTTGCTATCTTAGGCACAGGCCCTCACCGCTTACGAAGCAGCCATTGAATGGTGAGGCTTCGGCATTGAACTCGCGCAACGCCTTTTCGACAAAAACAGACGAATCAGGGATGACATGCTTGCCACATCATGCCACAGGCTTTTTCTCACAGCCTGGCCAAGCTTCTCATGGTATCCCAGGGAGACGAGAGCCAGGGACTCCTCTTGAGACTTTCCGCTTACCAGTGCTACAAATATTCGAAGCACAAGTCGAGCCGTCCTTGTCTGCCTCGAACTTGGCATCTACGAGCCACTGCTCCTCGGGCCCAGGTATCCATTCATCGCCGTCTGCTGCAGCTGCCAGCATCTCGAAGGCATGAAATCCACCTCGCATCATATTCAAGCTGCTGCCCCGCAGCGGCGTTCTCTGCCACTTCAGGCCCGCCTAGGCCTCTCATGCCCCAGGAAGTTGGTTCCGCCAAGGCTTCCAGTGCCTTAGCTTTGAATAATCTGGTGATCGCTTTTGCAGACGATTGCTCAGGCCTTGAAGTCCGGAGCCACATCCATCCTTGCAAGCTGATGGGTTGTTCGAGCACCGTTTGATGTAATCTGAAGCTGAGAGAATCCGAGAGGCTGGAGCTCCCTTCCAGCGATCCAGTCCAAAGCCGCAAGTATGGGCTTCTTGTATGGAATGGGCTCCCTGTGGGCTGCTGCCTGGTCGGCATGCGAACATGCGAGCAAGTGAACAGGATTCCAGTGCCAAGCCACACTCCGCCTCAAGGAAATAGACCATCAGATCCTCATAAGGATCGACCATATGCGGTCCCTGGACTTGACTTTGAAAATCGCAGATCAACCTGGGTTTGCTCTGAGCAGCTGTCCAGAAGCGTACATGAAAAAAACAGAAATCCAGCAGAGCCACAACAGCGCGGCTTGCTTGCCGAACTTTTTTGTTACAGCCTGCATTTTAGGGAAACAAGTCTGCTCGCTGAGCACAGCAAATGCAGCACCACCGCTTGCAGCCTGCATCAGGTCTCGTGCCCGTCCCAGCTCGCTGGAAGTCGCCACAGCCCGCACGAAAAGTTTGAGATCGCCCCGTTCTTCCGCGAGATCATCAAAGCGCTTGAACTGCGAGGTGAACTCTTCGCGAACCTTGAGGCAGGCAAGCCCATCGCGTCTAACAAATGCCTTGTAATTGCTCAGCTTGAGGTACACATCTCTACTTCACGTATCTGAAGCAGCTTTTCCTTTGCCCTAAATGCGTGCTTATAGAAGTAACAACAAGATGTGCAGTGGCCCACCTCCGGATTTGCAGGGTCATCGTGCCAGAAGGAATGGACATGCGAGCGGCACATCTTTAATGAGGTGCCGGGCACAGGTCTCCTGACCGTGGCATGCTCAGCGCGCTTCAAGTCACAGGCTCCGCTTCACCCTTCGAAGGCCTTGTCCCGTAGTCGAAGAAGCCATGTTTCTCGGAGGGTCGCTGACCACCGGCCCCCAGGCCCTCACGAGTTGGGGCCTCGCTGCTCATGCCCCATGTCGGACACACAACGATGCATGCATGATGTTGCAGAATGTCTGCTTGACAGGCGACCTCCCACCCTTTACGCAAAAAATGTAGCACACCTGCGTCGGTAATCCTTGGGAGCCGAGACGAGATTGATGTGCTGCATCAAACCAAGTTGCACCAAACCAAGTCCAAGAGTCTGCAGCCAATCGAACGGCATTGGGCCGGAGTCAAGGCGCATTGCGAGCAAAGAGGCCTTCCATTGGATTCTGCTTTTGGCAACAGAAGCCCTCGCCGCACCTGGGCTCACCTGGCCTTCACCAGACCTGTTGAGCCAAGAGATATCACCTTCAGATTCTCCGCGTTGAGCTGTCTCTCCTCCAGTGCCTGGTCCAATACGTCAAGCAAGGCATTTCAAAGCTCATTCAAGTGATTAATCCAGCTGCAGCTGCCTGTATGGCGTACTTTTCAGCAAGCTCCAAGGAAGACTTGCCAGGAAGCTGCGGCAAGGGGTCCGGCATAGACCTGAGTCCCACCGACAAGCGTGGCAAATGCAGCGTTCACACCTGAGCCCAAGCTACCATCAGCAGCTAGCTACATCTGCTATGCATGTGGTAATTTCCCAATGCAAGGGTACTCCAGTATAGACCCGAAATACTAATACTCCTTATTACAGGGACCCCCAAAATGATGCCCCTAATTTTGGGACACCCCTATGTAGGTCCCGCCTACCAATACCTTCGTGCCAGTGGCTCCAAGGGCTCTTCCTCTGGTGTCTCCAAGCTTTGCTCGAAGGCATAGAGGCCACCCAAGCCATTGAGACCCCACTCCTCGGGTTTCTCTCTATCACTGTCCAATGAATGAGAAGCAGGGCTCTTCGGATGGTTCTTTGGAAGCAGTACAGCGTACCCTCGACGTTGTTTGCAAACGGTTGCCTGCAGCTCACCTCTCGTAAGTGTGCATAAGCACTTATATGCCTCGAGTGATCATACCATTGGTGCTGGTGAACCGGTCAATTGCGCACCAATTCTACTTGTATATTGGCTTTGTCATCAGAAGATGCTGGCGGCAAAATCAGGATCTGCTTGCCTAATTGGAAACATGCGTACAGGAGATCCCTCAGTTGTGCACAGCTTGACGCCAAAGATCCGTCCGGTCAGCGCACTTGATGATGGTGTCCTTGTCGCATCCCGACCCATTTAGAAGAATGCGCAGCTTACACAATGACCGGAAGCATTCCACAGAATCGCACTGTTTTCCAGGATCTGAGGCCAGGTCCCACCCATCAAACTGCATCACGGATACTGGCCGACCCACAATCCAATCTAGCGCTAGATTCCTTTGGCGGCATTGGCATAGCAACTGTGTATACCATGGCCGACTGCAGCATGCTGTGCATACAAGAGCTAGGCACTGTACATGTAGGTGATGTTGCTGTGCATTAAACATGCCTTACTGGAGAGCTGCCAGGGTTGAGCAAAGGCAGCCCAGCTGCACTGCCTCACCATAGGGTGGAGCCGGCAAGCCCTCCTTTCACTTTTCGAAAGCTGCCAAAGCAAGATTTGCGTTCATACAGCATCGCTGGAGGGACAGAATGTCAGCAGTCCTGATTTACATGCTTGCTGCCAGCCATGTAGTGCACCATGATGTTGCTCATGCCTTCATCCAGGATCTGGTTAGATGAGCAGTTGGCTTGAAGTGACGAGGCATGACAGACGAGGGTATCAAGCCAGCACTGGCTGTAAGGCTGGTATGCCTTCCACAACTGCAGCCCCCTCTGCAGTCTTCTGAAAATCGATGATTAGGAGCAGGTATGCCTGCCTCAGAATTGTGTTGACCATCTGCAACAGGTTCCAAACTGATTGCGTTGGGTCTTCAGATTGGCTGCTCTCCATGTCGCTGGATCAACAGATCGAGAAGCCTGGGATGGCAAGTCCAGCAGAAGCGATCGCTGAAGTGGAGAATGGCAGGCCAAGACCATCCTACTTGCCTCCAAGCCACTCGGGAACTGCCTTCAGTTCATCTGTCGTGGGTATTGTCCGCACGAACAGTACAGGCTTCGATTTGGCGTCGATCTTGTTGAAGCGATCTATTCCTGGCTGCCCGCTTGCTTGGTGTCCGACTAATTACTCTTGACGTACGAAGCACGTTCATTGACCGCTGATGGGTGGGGTCGTTTGCTTAAGCAAAGCCGACCATTCTTGTCTGCACCTGCTGCCTGAGTTTGTTGCAGTGTGGTGACGATTATCGATGCTGCTTGTCCCACCACTGCTGCCATTTCCGTTGCTGATCTTGTCTCTCTTGTGGGGAATGCGCACTGCGCGTGCTGATTACCTTTTTCTTGACTTGATGTTTGCACTCCTGCACGGACCGTGACTGTCAGAGCTAGCTTGGCACAGGACAGCACGCTGCATGCACATAAGGCCGTGACTTCGGCGGTATCTTTCGTGCATGCCAGGATCTGTAGGATCATCATGCCAGAAAGAATGATAGTAGCTCCGGTACCTGAGCAGTATTGAGCAATGCAGCCAGCTGTTCCAAGATGGGCTTCCTTCTGGATATCATTATTACTATAGACTTATCTTACTATTACAACAACAACAACTACTACGACGACTACTACTGCTACTGCTGCTACTACTACTACTACTACTACTACTGCTACTGTAATAACTACAACAACAACTACTACTACTACTGCTACTATTATTAATACCATTACGATTACTATCACTATTACTATCACTATGACTACTACTACTACTACTGCTACTACTACTACTACTACTACTATACTACTATTAATACTATTACTATTACTATTACTATGACTACTACTACTACTACTACTACTATTAATACTATTACTATTACTATCACTATTACTATGACTATGACTAGTAGAGATGATCATCTGGAAATCATCCGTGCATGGCTTGCAGACGTGGTGCGTCGTCATGTTGCACCCGGGCACTACCTGCACACTGCCAGGAAAGCATTCGTGCTATGAAGCCTAGGTAAGCCTAGCAAGCCTTAACCAGGGGACGCATTTGAATAGAACGGTTTGCAAGTGTTGGCCAACTCAATTATCACGATCGACTGAGACTCGTCTGAGACTTGGAGGACTCAGGTGTCACTCATGCATGCGGCCTTTTTGGAGTTGAACTCGAAAAAGCCTGAGCAGAAACGGCTTAGACTCGAGATGCTTCTGTAAACCCTTCATAAAGGCAAGGCACCGTTCCAGCTTGTGCTTTCGTCCCAGTCATTCCGCAAAAAATGCACCAAGCCCTGTCCGTCTTGTGGATATCTCTGCTTGGGTAAGAGTCAAGTGGAGGAGACTATGCTGAAATCAACCGTGCAAATGCAGGGCTACAAAAGTGACAGCAAAGGCTCCAGCCTCATGACGTGTGCGCATCCAATCAAAGGGGAGTGTCTCCTTGGGTTGCTGTCAAGGAACTTTAAAGTAAGTCACCATAATGGGTATACACAGTAATTAATGGTTTCCCCACTATAGTAACTTAAGCTAAAGTCCTTAACAGCAACCCAGTTTCAGCTCCCCTCCCGATGTTCTTGAAGGAGAGCTTCCTCAGATTTCAGGTCAGTGGCCAAGTTCTCTGGAAGCGCTACTACACTTTGATATATGAGGTTTAGTCTAAACTCCTCAAAGGGGGCTATATAGGGAGGGATTATATAGGGGACGATCAATGACCATTATAGGGGTTATTAATCACTTGGAGTTTAGACTGTGTCTCATATAAACGTGCATTTCGGACGGAGCACGGCCCGCAGAAGCAACCTAGCGAGACCAGCATGATTTGCTCAGTCCTCAGCGTATGAGGTGGCTGCCACAGTTATGTACCAGTTTCGCATACACATTTGTAAGCAACGTGCTCAGCATCCACCCGACTCTGGCCGTTTGGCAACTGGTCCATCAAGTCGGATTCCTGAAGTAAGAGGTACACATGATGCCTGTCTGTAGATTTCTCTCAACATTGGTGATGACTTTGTCATGCAGGAGAAGTCCAAGGAGGCCTGCATACCCGGCTCCCACCTTGGTAAGAAAGTACACGCAGCCTACCATGCAAGGACTGGCCTACAAGCTGCATCCGAGAAGCTTCCCTCTGCTCGCCACTTTCACAGTCGTCGCCTGGGTGGATGTTGCCAGGATTTCGGAAGCACTTGAAGAATTGCTTTGACAGGAAGAACTCTAAGCACCATTCAAAGGAGCAACATCGCCTACTGGTACTTCGGCCGGCTATGCTGCATGCAAGCAGGTACATCTAATACGGAAGTTACGTGTCAAGCCAAGAAACCATGGGGCTAGTGGCCCTTGGCAGACGGCGTGCGCGTGGGAAAACGGGGCGTTCACCCCGGGTAGCGAAACGGCCGAAAGGCCATGAGAAATTACTTGCGCTTTGATTCTACTCTTGTGCTGTCTCGGTGAGTAGCGCTGAGTCAAGCTGCACAGTCTGAGTGGAAGTGAGAGTATGGAGCCACTGAGGCCCTGGGTTTGCACAACAGTGCCAAACATCTACCCTGTACGGTTTGAGCACTGATCGGCAGACCATGCTTGAGATGTCTTGCAGATCAGACAAGGGTAGCCGCCGCAAAGTCATAGTCACTTTGCCCCTCAGCAATCCCAGCTGCTTCGCAGGCTTGCTACACCTGACAGATCAGCGCTGGTGCCTGCTGGGTGCCCAATCAAAGAAGGACTTAGCATTCAGGAGCTGCTTTCCGTTCGAGATGTTGAGGTCACCCGCAGGGTCCTTCACCAACTTCTTGGCTCAGCCAGATGTGAGCTGAAGTGACATTCACCAAGCGCTTTTGAAAAGGCTCTTATCATAAAACAACTGCTTGCCCAAAGCTTGGGCCCAGTGGCCAAAATCTTAACATTCGTGGCCGGCCCTGTCCAACGATGCGTTAAGACACGCGAGGGACTCGAGGCCAACTGCATGCAGCAATCGTGCAGCGGCCCTGAAGGGCACATTATGAATTCCAGAAGCCTAACTGGCTGTTCCAGCCTAAAGCCTGATGCTTACACCTAGTCCCGCTGCGGCCTGCAGGTCCCCAAAACATGAAAAAAATCGGTAATGATTATGTTAATCTTGAGCTGACAGCAAGGAGCTGCAGGCCGGGCATGCACGTGCACTATCTACAGTTTAGCAGACCATTTTCGTGGGAATCGAAGACAGGAACGTACCATGCACAAGATGCTGCTGAATGCATGGATTGTGGAGCCTACATCCCTCTCTTACGGCACACCCATTTCCATAACATGGAAAGTCTTGGCTTCTTAAGCTTCACACTTGCAGAAGGCCGGAACGGGTCGAGGTGGCGGTGAGCCTCGGGAGCCAGGCTGGACAGCGTTTGACCATCTGCAGAAAAAAGTCACATGACTACACATGCTTCAACAACTCGCTGCAGAGATCTATCAGCAATGCTGGAACAGCGCATGCCAATACTGCAGGCATTTGTCGATAGTCCTCTTACTGTTACAATCCGAACTGTTTCGCGCCAGAGGCGCTTAGCCACCAAGCCTAGTCTGAGTAACTACTCCGCGTAAGGAAAGGAGAGCGTTGGCTTCTTTTTGATTCTCCACCTGATGCATACGGGATGCTCATCAAGTCGTGGATGACTCTGATGTTGTCCGATGGCGTGCGGGTCCACTCTTTCAACTTTTCCTGCGCATGTGGCGGTTCTTGTGAACTCGATTTCAAAATGCACCTCTTCACAACACTTGTCAAAATTAATGTTGAGCATCCATCTCCACAAGCTATACATGGCATGGATATGATAACTAAGCCATGCCGGTGGTGCCACGGGGCTGCTCGCCTCAGGCTCGTGGACGCTGAACGAAGTTTGCAAGTTTCGCATCTTCCAAATTCCAAAGCCTGCCTTTCAAACCCTGGTTCCCACTGCATCCCATGCTGTGCTATGAGTAGCAGCTCGCAGCTGTGTTTTAGCATTGCAGCAGAAGCGGCATGCGCTGCTGGAAGGAGACGGTCGAGGAGATCAACAAACCTTGGCTTTGCACAGCCCGTTGTCCATTTTGTCCGAAGCCTGATTTGCAGAGCTACAGCTCTGCTCACACTTTTCGACCAGCCACTCAGGCAGGCTGGTGTCCATTGCGTTCTGCAAGGGTTTGCTCCAACTTGCATTGCTCTGCCGGTTGAGACTGGACCACATCCTTGGCGCAGCTTTGCAAAGCTTCTTCGATCCGCATGAAGCGCGACTTCCGACTGCTCTTGGTCTGCCAGAGAGTGGCTGCATGACCTTCATGAGCTTGTTGACATTCTCGCAGATGGTCGCCGTGTGCTGGGGAAAGTCCATTCTTGCGACATAGGCTTTGCCTCAGAAGTTGAAGTCCTAACACCATCAAGAAAGACTGTGATATGATCTTGCGATGTGATGCGAGGCATCAGTGTGGCAAGCTTGCCAGTTATTGGCCAGGCTACAAGTCATCTGTGTTGCCACCTGAAAGACGAGGGCCACCGCATGCCCATACGCCATGCCTCGCTACAGGCAGCCATGATAAGCCACGATTCTGCAGTCGAGTTCATACAACGTGCTTTCTCAAACGGTGAACTGATTAGAGACTCTGAGTTCAGGTCGGTATCCGCCATGCTGAAGAACCCCGCCAAGACTTGCCAGGAAGTCCTCAGCTTGGTGCTTTAGTGAGCTTGGCTTCAGCCTGAAGCATCAAAGTTATGGTTGTATTCTGTGCTGCCACAGCTCTGTGCCCACAAGCCAAGCAGGCAGAGTTGCCTTAAGCTGCAACAAGTTGCATAACATCCAGCATGAGGTCTCTGAGGTTGCAACGCTACATGGCTTCGCTTGAATGCATTGAAGCGCCAGCAAAAGATTTTGCAACCTGGCTGGTTTGTCTCGCTTGCAACTCGAACTTCAACATCTCCTTGAGTGAGTTCCGTGTTCTTTGTTCAGAGATGTTTAGACAGGCAGCACGCTGCACGGCCGATAGATGCCACCTTGGAAGATGGTCAATATAGTTTGCAAACAGAATTGTGGACTCTTCAGCAGGCCATTACTTGGGGCATTGGCGCAGGAGATCCTTCTCTCCAAGACATGCCTGATGACCGCTTTCCAGGACTCTCGCTAAGGCTACTTCCATGCGTGATGAAGCGTAACGTTTAACGCTGAGCTGAGCACCAAAAGCCTTCGATAGCCTCGGATGACCTGGCAAGGTGCGACAAGTAGCAGTTGCTGGGCACGAGAATATGCCATCAGAACTGCCACATTCCTCACGACAAAGTTTGAGCACAGCTGTACTTTGCCCGTTTCTCAGCAGTCTTCCCAGCCTCTGCAAGACCAACTGCTCGGTTGGCAAGGGCAGCCTGAATCGCGTCCGGGCTTTTGCCCTAATCCTCTATACTTAACTCCACACAAAATACGAAAAGCGTGCCAAATAAACAGCCGCCGCCATAATAACAAGCAACATTGATACGTACGTTTGTGCACATGCTGACTACATGACGCCTCATACAAGCATGCCACGCAATGCATTTCTACTTCACCGTGAGCTTCGGTCCTAGAAAGTCATTGTTTACACGTGACTGGGTTGCTGTCAATCAGGAGCTTTAATTAAGCTACCATAGTACAGGTGCATAGCAAATAATAGGGTTTCTTAATTGTAGTAGCTTAATTTGAGTTCCTTGACAGCAACCCAGCTGATGGTTGCCCCAGGCAAAGCCTTGCCTGAATGGCAGAAGGAGAGCTGGATTTTTCCTTTCAGGCACAGCGTCGCCATGCCCCACAGGGAGCACATGGACTGGAAAGCACTTAATACTGGGGCTACACTGAAGAGATGGGGGCTTCTGAAAATTCCGGGAAAAATTGTGGGAGTCTCCAGAACAAGGATCATTCTAATGGTATAGTGAGTATAGTATAGTATAGTAAATTGAGGACAGCAGCATGCGAGGTACGTGTGCAAGTGTTTCTGGCATTGCAGCAAAGGCTCCAGAGACATCTGTGCATCAGCATAGTTTGTGTCCTGAGCTTTTGGCCCTGAAGCCAGCACAGACCAGAGATTTGCATGCTGATGCAGCCATCCATAAACATATGAGCGACAAGGGGCATAAGCAAGCACCTCAGGAGATTTTTTTGCTGCTCTGCTACTGGGCCCGTGCAAGCATACAAGAAATTGTCAAAACTAGACTGAACAACAGTTTTGCTGAGAGACCCATGTCAGGGTGCGCAATGCGTACCTCATTTCTTCCGGTCTCCAGTCCTGTTCCACGATCTGGCAGTTCCGTCAAACCTTCTGCAAAACCTGTCGCAGGACCTGGCTGAGGAAGTATTCCTTTACGGCCTGGCCGTCTTGGTCCAACAGTTTGCCATGGACTTCGACCACCTGCAAATAGCATTTGCAACTGTCGAAGATGTACAGTACACAGGCACACGGACTTCTGGACAGGCATGTCTCAGGCTAAGAATGAAAGTGTGAAGTCTCAAACGATGGTGCCTCTAGAAGGGCAGTGCTGAAACTTTGTAGCAGTGAGGCTGCCTCAGGCTGCTTCATCATGAAAAAGTAGATTATACCATACTGTAATATATTTTAGGATGTTATCGCATATTCTAGCTTGTTCTACCATGTTATAATACATTATGGTTACCATCCTGCTGCCTGGAACTCTCCGGCTTGAATCTGAGGTGGGAGCAACACCGTGCTGGGCCATTTGAAGCTTCGGCGATTGCGCTGCGCCTGCATTCAGCTCTTGGCAGCTGATATGTTATAGTAGATCATAATCTATTATAGCATATTATGGATTCTACCATATGATAATATATTATGATAAGTTATACAAGATTATAATACATGATAATATGCTTTAATATAGGTAAGCATCCTGGAAGGGCATGCTGCAAGCGGGAGCCTGGCTGAGGAGCTTCCATCTTCTTGAAGATATCCAGTATGTGCCTTTGTTATAACCAGGGGGTTTAGGGCCTTTAGGGTTTAGGATTAGGGGGTTTAGGGTTTAGGGATAGAGTCCCTAAAAGTTCTTACTACTAAGAAGTATCCCTAAACCCTAAATGCCTCTAGAGGATCGTAATATGCCTAGCTAGTGCCACAGCTGTGCTGCTCTATGCTCTTGACCTACTGGTTCTTAGCAGGGAATATGGGAATAGAAGCCTTGTTCATGTAATCCCTATATACTATATTCCCTTATTCCCTACTAACAACCTACTAAGAACCAGCAAGTTGAAGGTGTCTGAGGTGAGTCTGTAGACATCTGCAGACCGGGGTACTTCAGCAGCCGAAGCTGGTAGTCCTCCGGGGCAGAAAGGCCTGGCAAGATTGAGATATCCGCATGTGTACTGCAGGTCTTACAAACTGTGTACAAGGCCTGCAGTCCCCGCACGACACAAATGGACGTAGTCCTCCGGTCGGGGTTAGCACTGAACTGTTTCGGGTTTTGGGTTTAGGGTTATATTGGGATAATGGGATAATGGAAAAGAAAATGGAATCTACTACTTAGGGTTTAGGGTCTGCTTCTTATGCCTCAGGCCTTGATCGCCTCTCGCAGACCTTTGCCACTTGGCTCAGAGATGCACTTTGTGGGTGGTCCTGCCAAGATGCCACTCTGCCAGTTGGAGTTCTTCAAACTCTTCAGCCCTAAGTAGTTTCCACTTTCTCTTGCATTGTCCCTATGTAACCTCTGTATCTATATAACCCCTGGAATCCCTGTAGTTTCCATTTTCTTTCCCATCACCCCTATTAATAACCCCAATCAATAACCCCGTTGAAGGGTACCAGTGGAGGTGTGCTTGGCATCCTGCCAAGCATCCATGCCACGGAGGAGCTGCAACCACCTGCAGGTTGAGGACTCAGGATCGTCAGCTGAAGTTACACAGCCTAGGGCCTAGCCTAGCTGTCAGACTAGCACTCGGCTGAATTCTCAGGCCGAGTGGTGTGACACTGGCTTGGCTAAACTTAGAGATGAAGATCACCACCCTGCCTTCACGTCCACCACGCAGCAAGACCAATGCTTGATGACTAGGCCACTGCGACCCCTGGCCGCTTCCCAAAACGCCTGCAGGGATGAGCATTTTTCGGTTAACACCTTCTGGGATACGCTGGTCACATTTCAAAGCACTTGTCAGCCTTCAGCAACGCAGCCCGCTCTCTGTGAAGACCCATGATGGAGAATTCCAGGCTGGCGCAACTGCAAGACATCCTGACATGGCCAGCAAAATCCGCTCACGCAGTCCCAGTCTCTGCTATCTGGAGCCTCACGTTGGCCAGCTGCAGCCGTTGTGCAGAGAAGCCTATTTGCTTCTCAAGCTCCAGCTTCACTTCCTCAAGCAAATAAACAGCGACTATTTGAGGATGTTCCAGGGTAGTGTTAGAGCAACGATGACCAGAAGGATCTGAACATCGCGTGACGCGCTCCTCATCTTCTGGCTGCATCGCTAGCCCAACCTTGTCAGCACAACATTCTTTGACTTGATCTTTCCAACCTGCTTTAATCATTCCTACAAAGCCCAGAAGACAAGCCTTCCTGCTTCCACTACAGATTCCAGCCACCACAAAATTGAAGGATGTCAACTACTTGCTGGACAAGCTGCGCCGTGGGCTTCCGGAAGCAGCTGCAGCTTGATCACTACAGCAAGCTCTTCATGGTCCTCGTCGGATGAGGGTGCGTGCTCACACTTGAGGAAACCACAAGCGTCCTTGTCTAGCAGTGGCATGACGACCTGGGTACGTCAGCAGCATCTTTCTTTCTAGCTGCCATGTTTCAGAGAGCTGTTCAATCCAAACAGATCATCACGCTGTCTACAGTTCTACAGATTAAGTCAGATTGGATCTGGAACAAACGTCAAGCGAGTTTCTGGCTGCTTTCACTTCTGCTGCTTTCACATCTCATAGCAACACCGAGGTACCGCGACAGGCTTCCAGCTTCCAAGTTGCTCTGCGCACCTCAATTGACTCACATGGAGATGAAATCGAGACACGTTTCGTTTGCCTTCCGTGAGCGGTGCGTTGTACGGCTGAAGCTACACACAAGGACGGCGCACTCCACAGTGGTGCAAGGAAGTCAGTTTGGCGCCGAGGGCCTTCCGCGGAGAGCAGGACGAAAGGGTTGGTGCACTGCTGCTGCTGCTGCTGCTGAAGCAACCCTGGCATTGCATCAAGGCGTCATCCCACCTCAACCTCCTTGAGTGCTGGCGCATGCGCCAGGGTTCGAATCCTTGGCCGCTGCAAAATTGATGCGTGCTGAAGGAATTGGACTGCAGGGCCTTCAAGCAGAGTGGCGTAAGCTCTGCCTCGCAGCAGGAACTCTTCATCTCCATGTTTGCCGCTTCCAGCTGGTGACATTCAACACCCAAAAGGGCAGCCTCGCAGGCAAAGCTGCTGAAATCGCCTGCTATTTCCTAATCCCGATCCAGAAATTGGAGCTTAGATGCAGAGATGAGGACTTCACACCAGCTACACGAAGCTGCTTTTAGAATGCAATCCCTGAGAGACAAGCAGCCATGCTGGTCTTTACACAAGATGATGTCGGTGGTGAAGTGGGTGAGCCATCCGAATGGAAGCGTACGACTGCTGTCAGGGTCCTGGCATAGTTCTGCGACATGTATGCCATGGCATGAGATTTTCCCCCATAGCTTCTCGAAGCTCTCTGCACAGAGCTGCTACTGTGACACGAAAGCATGTACCGCAGGGCGGTTCCTTGGCATCGTGCTGCAGGGCGTAGAGTCAGTGCATCCTGCCTGAAAAAAAAGGTGTTGACAACTTCAGCTCAAACAGGCAATGGATATCACGACTTGTGGCTCTGCAAGACGCCTCCCAAGGGGCACAGCGCGTTCGAGAACAAGCATTTCCGCTTCGGTTATGCGGCGCCTGTTGCAAAACATCACCACGTTGACATGGAGCTGCTGACCAATTCTGCGCATGGAAAGCAGAGACAAAGTGGTCCTCGTATCGCACGAAATCAAGCTGAATACCGCGGTCGAATTCGAAGTGCCGATAGAACTTCAATTTCTGAGCAGGGACAACACGAGGAAAGCAGCTTGACAGCAGTGACTAGATTCAGTTGCGGGAGCACCCAGAAGATTGCGAACGTGGGTTTGCTCCCTACAACACATATCATCGGAATGGCGCTGCAATTAACTTAGGCACGTCACCTTCTTCAAGGCCCTGCTGCGATGCAGTTGGTGCAAGCAGCCGTGGAGGACCACCCTGATCTCCTCTGCCAGCACTGCCTCGAGTGGCGTTTGATCTGACAGTGCCCATCTCACTGCGTGAATGACTCCATACTGCTTGTTGTCATCCACGATGCATATCTTCCCATTGGTGAGGAGCTGTCCTTGCATGCGTGAAGGATAGAGAACGAAAAGCCGTCACTTTTGATCATCAGAAAACCACTGCGGATTTTTAGCTAGCTCAGCCAGGCATCAGCCAGGCGCCTGACCTCAAAATCAATTGCGTAGGCGAGGAATCCAGAAGTCACCGCAGCCGCCTCTGCACCTGCCTCGCGCGCGTTTGCGGACAAGTCTGTTGACACAAATCTTTCGCCGACAGCTTTGCTGCATGCTTTGTTGGAAGCAGGACTTACGTTCAATGGCTGGGCAGGATCAGCATTGCCAGGAACAAGGATGAACGACTTGGTAGCATGATTGAATCTGATTGTTGCAGCATGAATGGCAGGATCAAAATGCCAGCCTGCGCAGGCTGTAAAGCATGCCTCGGGGCAAGCTCGAGCATGATTCCACGCCGCAGTACTTTGAATTTGTGAAAAGAAGACATCACAATGTACTTTTCCCCCGCCAAGGTGCTCTTGAATCTTCTCGGACTGTGCCATGCGTAGCCGAACGCCCGTCACCACTAACCAAAGCCCGTCGAACTGAAAAGGTTCGCTGGAGCTGCTGTCCTTGTGACGCTCGGCGGCAAACAGGAAGCCAAAATGAAAGCACTCTAAGCCGAATGCAGCTGGGAGACTTTTGACCGAATGGCCAGCGACGTCCCGGATGTGGCTACTGTGACCTGCACACTGGCGCATACCGTTCAACAAGTGCATTAACATTATTGTGGTGTGATAGTTGGTCTTGGGCCTAGTGGCTTTATGAATAGGACAGCCCTAGTGCTAGCGCTGCCCGCCTCCAGGTTTTCTGTTTGTAGGTGGTACTGCAGAGCGTCCAGAAACCTCATGGGGGGGAGGCCACTGCCAGTACTTGCTGACAAACATGCCCGCGTTGCACCAAGCAGCCAGGCTCGAATCTGGTCCTCTGCCACAGGTGGGCCGTACTCGGAAGGCGCTATGCCACGCTGGATGATGTTCGTGTACCTTGGCCATGGTTGACCGGACCTGAAAACCTCAAAGAAGGCTTATACTGATACTGGTCCAGGGCTGACAAGCGGCCCATCAAAGACGACGAGCTCTCGCAAGCCGTCCTGAGGTGCAGCAGTGATCCACAAGAGTGGTGCTGTTGTAAGCCAAGAGAAATGCATTTGGATTTGCAGGCACGGATTTTCGTTCGGGGATCAACACAGGCCACGACTTGCTGAAGATGAACAACAGGCCACGACTTGCTGAAGATGAACAAAACTTAACCAAACAGCCACGTGCAACTGAGGACTCAGCCCGACTTTGGACATCTAGACCGGCCAAAACCACGAGTGGCGAACCCTGAGAACTCGTCCTGCGCAGCTCAAAGGACACACTCCAAACAGGTCGATTCTGCCTGTGCCTGCGCGGCAGCATGTGCTGTTCCAGCGGCCTGCTTTGGGCACCTCCGGTTCCAGCGACGCGTCTGAGACTGAACGTCCAGCAGCAAGCCAAGGATCTGCGCTTGACATGACTGAGTTCCCGCCTAAACATTGGCTGCTGGATCTGGAAAGCCTCAGTCGAATCTAAAGCGAGCATCTGCCAGTACCAGGTGGCACACCCTCCCTGTGACCAGCAAGTTGCTGGATGCCAACGTCGAAGTCAAACTCCTGGAATAATGGCAGCCTCGGTCTTAACATGGCAAGAAACAAACGCCACCTGCGCTTTTAGGGCGTTTCCTGAGCAAACCGAATTCAATGTGTTCATCCGTATTGCAGCCAAGTATCCCTGCAAACCTGCGCCTGACAGCCTGAAGGCAAGAATACGAGATTTCAGCATAGCTAACTTGCATCAAATGTCAAATAATGCAGGCCGCGCACCTGGCTATGAAACTTTCGAAGCAATGTCGCCAAGCGGTTCAACTCCGCCGCAATGTCAAGCGCATTGCGTGCCAGCACCTCATGAAAAGCGCTCTAGCACCAGATACAAAGCATATGTGCACATCTGCAATCATGGACATGGACTGTATCGATGACACATCACAACTAAAACGATTCTGGCACGAAATAAGCGCTTGCAGTACGGTGCTTGTCAATTTCTACCCTCGCACTTTGCAACCTGTCAGCATCAAAAATCGAAGCTGGTACCCTACAGTGAGCAGTTGGCTGGTCTGCTCAGGACTGGAGTGGCTTGCTGGAGTGACGTCTCATGTTCGCCAGAAATACAGTTCGTCTCTTCTTGGCGAGGGAATGGAAGAACATGTGGGCTAGCACTGTGCAATCCTACAGCCTATGCCAGAACCCGTGCATCAAATAAAAGCCTTGAGCAAAACCACAAGGTAATGCTTGAGACTAAGGTTGATAAAATGAGGCCTCAAACTCCAGTGTGTACGAAGCCAAACTGCTCTCCGACAAGATTTCAGCTGCTCCTGCATCATGGACACAGATTGCGCAGATGCTTTGCAGCCAGAACTCAAGGTTCCGTCCTATGCCGGGACCATCATGGGCAACCTCTCCATCAGAGGATTCTGATGCCACCTGATGACCAGGTAGCCACGGCTTGCGCCGGCAGAGTGGCATCATGTCCTGGCCTTCACAAGCTCCAGGTCCTCCAAGGCTTCTGAGAAGCCCTTGACCAGACTGCTGCGCTGCTGGCTGGCTGCTCTGAGTTGGGCGCAGGTGACCACCTGGAACATGAATGTACGAACGAGAGATTCAAGGCGCTGCAAGATTTCTTTGTAAGGCGCAAGCTATGTCATCCTTTGCTATGTTGCAGGCCTGCCAGGAGATGAACAGAGCCTATGAGCGATGAGACCGTGGGCCAAAGCAAAGCATTCCAATGCAGGTCCTTGTGCAAAGCTTCGGAGAGCATTTCCGCCAGTCGCAAGGGCCAAAGAAGGCCGTGCTTGCTGTGGAAAGGGGCCTGGCAAACAAAATTTCAAGCACAGCTGTTACTGCTGCTGTCCCTGGTGACTGCTGTAAAGAGCTCGTGAACATGAACAAGCCCTACAAGTATGTCATCCGTCATTGATTCTGTCTGTCTAAGATACGAGCGTTGCTGCAAAGGTCCAGATGGGCGACCACTTTTGGCCTGGGAGCAAACGGACATCTAAGCCTTGAACAAGCGGCACATCACAACGTTGCTAAGACCTGGTGCCTACAACAGTGCTGCTGTGCTGCTGCGCACAGCAAATGCTCTGCAAGGGTTTCCATTCCTTCTTGCCAGCAACGTAATGGCAAGTCTGGACTTCGTGAATGACCTTAGACTTACACATGCTGGCGTGCTGCAAGGGCAATTGCTGGAACTCTAGCACCCAGGAGTTCGGAAGTTCCGTGACACAGCCCAAAATCCAAGCAACGACTGGCTGACTAATTTCAACTGTAGCAGAACAATCGGAGCATGCAGCATCAGCTTTAGAAACTTGAGGGGCACATAGGAGTAGATAGATGGACTTTCGTCAAGGTGCACAGCCGTTGATGAAGTACCTGGATGTCAGAGGATGAGCATGGCATGGAAGCGCTCACTACGTGCTGGCATGTGCTGGTTCGAAACCCGTGCAGCTTCTCATGGCAGGGCACTGCTGGAAGAAGGGCAAGTCCCCCCACCTTCGCAGCGTTGCGCTGCCTAAGAAGGTACTGAGCACAGCGCAACAGAAAGGGGGGTCACTTGTGACTTCTCTCGGGGGTCACTTGCGACTTCTGAAAAAAGGCGAATTTGTGACACGTCTCAGCAAAATGCTAGGGATCACTTGCGACTTCT